>JXSR01S000310.1:0-10426 GCA_000969725.1 Ophiothrix spiculata
TTCATGAATGTAGGGTGCACGGTTTGTAAAATATGCCATTTAAAGCATTTTACGCAAATTAGCATATTTTGCGACGAAAATGTTGCTGGATCTAGATCGGCACCAGGTCTACCCAGTCACCAAATATCATCAACGTAGGGCATGCGGTTTTCGAGATACGCTCCGGACGGCAGACGGCGGACAGAAAATTGCATTGCTATGTCTCTTTCTGAAAATTTTCAGGCGAGACAAAAAGGGCTAAGTGATCTACTTTCTGGAGATTTTCAAATGGATTTTGAAAAGGTCCATATATGCGTAAATGAGTTCACTGGCACACAGAAGAGCTTACAACATGTGTTGGCAATGAACACAAAGTGAAATGGTGCAAAAAAAGTTCTTGAGGAAAATGACAAAGAATAGCGACTTACAAATTCATGGTCTACTTCCACAGATTTGGTTTCTAAGTTCTTCTTAACAGTTGTGATTTCATCAGGTGACAAGGTGGGCTTGTGTTTCTAGAAAGAAAACAAATGGGAAAATTAACTTAAAATCACATCAATTTTTCAGATCTAACAACATTGAAGCTGTTGACATCTTCTGCAAAAGCCATAACAGCAAACCCACATTAAAACTACTGCGGTGTTTCCTGTTTGCCTAGGAAATGATAGGGTGCAATCAGGTCTTTGGTATTAAATGTAATGAAGCTGGTATTCCATGCTCTACGATCAAATTGTTGTAATCTGACATGTTGGAGAGTGAGAGAATTCTACCTCTCTTTAACCCTTTGAACCCGACGAGCCGGAATACCAGCTCACGTGTACATGTACCGTATACCCGATGAGCCGGTTTACCGGCTTTTACAACGTAAATGTTGAATATGTTGGTCGACATAAATAGTATCTTTTGTGAATGCTGGTTATTAGAACAATTCAGACTATGAAAAAGTAAAGCAAGGGAAATCAAAATTAAAGTAAGTTTAGGGTTTTTATATTGTGTTTTTTAACTTTTGGGTTGGCCCGGGTCAGCGGTACAGATACACATGGAATGGCCAGGGTTCAAAGGGTTAAAAGGCTTGAATTTTATCAACACTTGAAACTGATACTCTCAAAAACTTACAGTTTCTGCTTGTAGTAATTTTTCTAGTTCTTCTTTTGTATGTCTTCTATTCTCCTGAAAAAAAAAACAAGATGAAAGCCATGGGATTAGGGATTAAATCATAATCAGATAATAAAACCTATGGGTAATTTGTAGATATCAGATTGCAAATACCACTTAGATGTAATGTCACCATCAACTATGGTGTTCATGTTGGGGTATACGTTTCCAGTGAAGTTCTTGTCCAAATCAACTTAAATTACAGACACTTCACACAATATAAAGACAAAAAAAGGCAAACCATGCAAATATTACTTCCTGTTTACATTGTCTCATACTGGATGGAAAGAATGGGTGCTTGTGTTTAATATTTGCGCATTACAGCAATGAAATCAAAAGTAAAAAAATATACCCCATTTTGATCCCCATGCCATTACTAAACATGGCAAACTCGGTATTTTGCCATCGATCTTTTATCTGGTAAATTCATCTGAGGTACAAATTTAGGATTTAGAAAACATAGGATTTAGAAAACACCGGATAATCACGCCGCCATTAAAAAATTATATATTGCAAATTAATTCTCTCTAAATTTGAACCATTTCTGTGTAAACTTTTGTACTTTTTGCATTTGACTACACTTTTAAGCTTTATTTCTAGCATTTCCGTAAGTTTTTAATTGTAAATGGAATCTAGGCTAGTCCCTTTAAGTTATGGCATGTAAAAACATTTGAAAATCCTACCTGCTGTTGAGTTAATGATTTCCAATACATCCACCTCTCCCCTGTACCAGGACCTATTAAATCCTGGATTCTGCTTTCAGCTGCAGACAAACAAAACACAGTCCATGTGAGACAATAGTATAAACATGAATATTCATTTAATTCATGCTGTCAAGCTCTCCAGATAAGGCCTAAAAAAAGTTGTTTGGTTGTCCTCCACCGCCCGCCCCTATTTTTCGAAACTGAAAAAAAAAAAGTTTTTACAGTACAAAAGTATACCGCGGCTAATTTTCAGATTTGTAATTTTTTTTTTTTTATTTGAGAATTTTGATTTTTTGAAAATATATTTTTAAGTTGTTGCTTTCATTTTGTTTGCATTTTAATACTGTTTTTAAACTTGTATAAAGATATTTTTTGGTACAGTTGACTTATTTGCATCTTTATAGAGGCCATAATTTGGTGCAGCTTTGACTTTTTGAAAAATCCGCCCGCCCGCACTTGCTCAATAAAAGTTGTGGAGGACAACCAAACAATTTTTTTTTTTTGGCTTAACTCTGAAAATTTGTCTGAAAGAGTGTGAAACTCAACATGTGCCAAGGAATTGGGTCTACAATCAGCACCATGAACTTTGAATAAAGCAATTGTCTATCTTTTTGACATGAACTTTAAACTGGAGCAACCACAAAATATAATGACAGTCAGCGAAAAAATCATTGACCAACCAGGATTAGAACCTGGGACCTTGGCATTACTAGCACCACAACTATCTGTTTTCTATCATTGGGTTTTATAATTATAATAATATAGAAATGAGGTTCTCATAACTTGGCCATACATGAACTTTGACCTCATCAACAAATGAGGGTTACCATGTTGCACCTACGAGCCAAGTCTGGTTTGGGGCGCACCATTAGATTTCCAGGGGGAGCAGGAAGTTGGGTTCGGGGCTGATTTTATTTTTTTTGCGCCCCATTCGGGGGCGAATTTTTTCCCCCTGGAAATTACCGTTTTTCTGCCTGTTCCATGTTCAGGGTGGATTTTTTTTCAAAAAACTTCCTGCTCCCCCTGGAAATCTAATGGTATGCCCCTTACAATCCATCAAAGAATGCAGAAATTGCAGGAAAATGTTAATCTTTCTCATAACAGAAAACAGAATGAAAATGCAGTCATCCATACAATGACATAATCACCCCGTCATTTTTCAAACTTGGGGGCGGGAGGGGGGAAGGGGGGGGTTAAAAACTGATCTGCAGATGCTACTATTGGGTTTGCATATGGATGGAGTATAATTTCTGCTGAATGCTATAAAACACCCACATGGTAAAACTAGTATTCTGCCCTTATGCTTTAAATTTCAAACAGCTTGACTGACATTACTCACTCTCTTTTAGTCTCTGTTGCAGCGTAGACTCCATGAATTTGACGGCCGAATCCCATTGAGTTTTATCATGCACCGACCTGTCTTCTAATGTATTGAGTTGAATTACCCTCTGAAAAGCATCAACATAGTTATAAAGTTTTGACATCAAGATTTACATTATACTAACCATTCATTAAAATCACAGCAGATTATTTTAGAAATACAAAGGGTTGTCAAAGTTATAAAGATCACCCAGATTAAATAGAGCCAGGAACAGAATTTTATTACACGATCATTAAGGTATTTTTACATAGTAACTGTGCAAAGTAACACCCTTCTCCTACTTTAAACTAACTGTCCATGTGATCTTCTTTAGCGAAAAATCTTATTTCATATTTTGCCAAAAATCAACTTTTTAGAATGACCTTATTTTGTTTTGTTGTTGTAACGTCGTCTGCTGACCGATTTCTATAATTTTGGTATCAATGGACAAAGGGGATCCCACCCTATACTATCAAACAAGTTTAAGTATGTCAAGTAACATTTATTTCTTGGGTGATGTAACCCTTCAAAGGCATGGATTTAAGCGGGGCTGGTGCTGACATCTTTATCACCAGTTATAAAGAACATAATCATATATACTTCTGAGACTATATTTGCACGATAATGTCCATAAGGAAGAGTGACTATTCTGTCAAAATTTCATTGATACAGCTCTTTCCCTGCTGGGTGATTTTTAAAACGTTTTGATACTCTCTCATATATTGCATGCATCATGACGATTGGTAATGTATAACATAATTTTTCAACAAAATTTTAAATTCCTTGAACAATAAATTAGATATTATAGATATTTTGTAAAAAATCTTTTAAAATCTCAGAGACCATCAGAGTGTCTTCCAGGCCCTGGCTGCAATGACTTGAATTTCAACTGAATAATTTCAAGCCCATGGAATTATACAGTGACACCTGAATTGATATTGCAGTGACATAGGAAACAGGACAACAGCAAACATCTGGAGAGTGTGTTGAGATTGTCTGGAATTGCATAACAACAGCTGAATAGTGCACTAAAAATCGTCTACATAGTACACATCATCCTAGGTAAGTGTAACCCCAAGCTCCTTACTAGGGGGGTTTAAGACTTTTAAAATGGAAGGTATGCCTGGAGATTCACACCAACACCAGGCACCAGACATGCCTGGTGATTTGCACCAGACTTGATGTCTGGTGAATTAGTTTTGTGCAAAAAATAGGCCATTGAAACTGATTATTTGGGGTCTAGTAAACATATGTTTCAGCCAAAAATGGCCATCTCAGCTGTTGATCAGCTTCTGTCGTTGCAGCCCAAATATCATATTTTTCCTATATACAGTGTATAAAGAACTGAATGGGGGTCTAATGTAATGAGTGACTCATAGGCCTGAAAAGGCTCCAGGTCTTGACTGCCAGACATGAGTCCTGCTAATATATATGAGTGCGGCCCCAAGGCTTCCTACTCACCAGGCCATCAGCTGCACTATCCTGCCATCTGTGCCTATTGATACTTTCTTGTTTCACAGCCGACTTGAGATCATCAAATAGGTTGTCATGATCCCTCTTCTGTTTGTCTTGGTCAACTAACTTGGAGAATTCTTCTAGTAATGTTTCCCAGCCAACCTGGGATAAAGACAAAGCAAACATATCTTAGATGAAACTGAACCCAGAAAGTAAAAAAGAAACTAAAACATCTTCATGTATTAAATTGAAAAACTTCAGCGCTGTAGTCATCTGAAACAAACCTTTTCATTCTGGGCGGGATCAAATCGCATCATGCGTTAACAACAAACCAATCAAATCGATCTTTAAGTCACGCAGCAACAGAACTGTCAAATCCCGCGAGCTCACAAGTATCGCGTGAGTTGCGTTCGAACTTTAACCTCGGTGCACAAGACGCGTTAAAGTGAAAAGGTTTTCTTCACGCGACTATAGTGACACTTTATCAGTTTTACCATTCATAAATCCAGACAACTGATTGCATATTGACCACCAGTTTCTACACATGTTATCGATCCGAGTAATCTGCTAAAACTCCCATGACAATTATGAAAATTTACTCCAGAGGTAAAAATTTCATTTCAATATGAAAATCTTTTCTTCAAAATAAAAATCACTTATAGTGATATCATGAAAAGACCAAGCTAATTAGGCAAAAAAAATAAATTGTTTGTTTGCCCTCCAGTGGAAAAAATATAAAAAAATAAAATGTTGGGTCGGTTGGTTGGTTTATCTTGTTTTTTTTGTAATTTTTTTTTAACTCTTCACATATATTTTTAAAAATGATGCCATTCCATGGATTTTATCGTGAATACCAAGCAATGCAGGGCTTAATCAAAGATTGTGAGTCATTAGTTAGAGGAAATATGAATTTTATACTTCTAAATGTGACTTTGTACTGCTAAATTTTATGTTTTCCATCGAAAATATTGAGTTTTCATATTTTACATGTTTGAAGAAAAAAAAATAAAAAAAATATCCGACCCAAATTTTGGGCATTTTAGGGTCAGTCACAGAAGGCAAACAAACATTTTTTTAGGCCTTATGGTATTGATCATGACCTAATGCAATCAACCTTATCTCACTGGATCTTGGGATCATTGTCCAATGAAATGTTTGATTTAATATCAGATGATAGTGATTACCAATTAAATAAATGTAATAATATGAATCATCAATATACTACAGATCAGAGAAGCACTGCTAAATGTGCTGTGATGCGAAAATTAATTTACCATCATAATCATTTTGATAAATGGTAAAAATTTTATGCCATGGCAAAATTTTAACAACATGAGGAAAAAAATGAAATTGTTCATTCCGAATGAAACTTTTACACAATGGTGAAAATTTAACACCATGATAAAAATTCTGAATGAAAATGACAACAAAAATGACAAAGTGTCACTAGCTCCTTAATAATCACTTTATGAAATTATGTTTTCCATGACTAATGATTTGTGCTCATTTGGTTTTATCTTCCACTGAAAGATTTCTTAAGTAATGTGCCAACAGTGAATTTACTTTATTTACACTTTGATCTACACTAAATAGGCGGCAGGAGACGCAGCGCGCGTTGACTGTGTAACTCGCACATCAGTATCCACGGCACGCGTGTAAGTAGGATTATGTTTACTTGAGGATGAAGAAAAGCCTCATAATTCCCGCCTGTTTAGTGTTGATCAAAGTATAGTAGTGATATTTCTCATCCACAGGGTGCAGAGTCCTTTCTTGACACCAAATCAGCATGATTTAAGTGTGGCAAGTCAGTGCATTATACAATATTGTCATCATATAATATAATAGTACTACTTAATACACCCCCTCCCCGGCCCCCCCCCTCAAAAAAAAAAGTTTTTATGACCACAGTTGAATTCAGCAATACAATGGGGAAAAAATGTGTTCCACTGGGTTCAAACAAGCCAAGTTTTCATGTAATTTATTCAGGATTTTTCATGACCATCCTTACACCAATGTTGAGTGGTTTAATAATACTTACCTCAACACTTTTCTGTGGCAGCCTCTGCTCAGCCCATTCTTTTAACTTAATATCTACTGTTGTGTTGAAAGACCTGCAACAAAGACAACAAAATTGTTGACAAAAGGACATTTTCAAAAGGATTACCATTTACAAATATGACGAAAAGGGGGTTGTCTTGCATCAATTTTGCTGCATAGCTCTACATAATTAGCCAAATTTCTGGATTTTTTAGTTGTCATAAAAAAAAAAAAATTTAGCCATGAAGGAGATTTCAGACCTAAGGTTTTCGAAACCTCAAATGTCCTTCCTCAACAATTAACACTATGGTGACAATGTAGGAATCTTCTTAATGAGTATTTCTAAATTTATTGGTGTTGCAGTTGAATTTTTTCCTCAATTCATCCAGTGTGAAAGCTTAAAACCACCATCCTTCTTTAAGGTGGTTCATTTTCCCTTTCTTATTACTACAGCCTCCTTAAAGGGACAAGCCTAGATTCCACTTAGAATTAAAGACTTATGGAAATGCTTTAGATAAAGCTTAAAAGTGTAGTAAAATCCAAAAAAGTACAAAAATGTACACAGAATTGACAGCAAATTGATCTATATGTGATGGTGGTGTGACTATCCAGTGTTTTCTAAATCCTAAATTTGTACCTCAGTCTGGATTTACCAGATAAAAGATAAGTTAATACATATCGAAAGAGAAACAATTTTTATCAAAAATAATTTTGTTTACCCATCACAGGTGTAGAAACAAGATCTTTTTAAGATTTGAAACTAGAAACACTTTTTCAACCATTTTTCGACAAAAAATACAGCTGGTAAATAATTTCATTTTTTTCCTCTGTTACACAAATTCAGCGGAAACTACTGGTAGGATATGTTAGTATAATCATGTACTATCGATACATGTGAAACAAATCAGAAAATCAGCGGACAGGATCTAGGCCAGTCCCTTCAATAGAAAATCAACTGGAAACTTCAGTAAATCTAGTTGCCTCTTTACCTATTAATTAATGTACTCAACCATTAACGACCTGGCAGGTATAAATGTTCAAATTCATAATCCAACATTATGTACCAGAGTACTTTCTCCTGACCTTCGACCTTTAACCTTGTACTTGCCCTAAATCAGGTTTCTGTACTGCTGGCAAGTGTAGATGTTCAAATTCATTACATTACCCTCTCCTAGAGTACTTTCTGTAGTGCTTCCTCCTGACCTTTGACCTTACCAGGGGTGTGAGAGTCAGGTGATAAAAAGAGCTGAAAAAAGCTGAAAATAGTGACAAAATGCCAAAAACAGGCTGAAAATGAAAGAAAAAGCTGAAATTATGACTCTTTTGAAGCCATTAAAAAAGCTGAAATCAGCTAAAAAGCTAAACTCTCACACCCCTGCCTTACACGACCTATATCCTCGTACTCACCCGGAATCTGGTTTCTGTGCTGCTGGCAGATATAGATGTTCAAACACATAACCCGACACTCTCTCCCAGAATACTTTCTTTAGTGCTTCTTCCCTGAAATTAAAAACGTTAAATATGTTACTTAATTTTGACTTCAAATAAACAACTTGAAGGGATTACCAATCATTCGATTCTGAAATTTTAAAATTCCACTTTTTCCCACACAAAACATTTTTTTGTGTGTTACAGGAACAACATGCCCATACAAACTTACCACTGTGATTGTGTATCAAAAACAAAGAAATGTTGACATTACAGATGAAATTGTCCATCTCTGAATTTAAGGTTATATTACCGGAAACCCTAAATTCAAAGGAGGCTGTTACTTTGATTCAGCTTTATATCAAATTCAATCCATTATCAGGTCGAACAAAATCCAGTATTTGTCTCACATCACTTCTGACTTCAAAAGTTTGATGCGGAATGAGGCTTTTTTTTAATGAATTCTTTGTCTCACATCATTTGTGACTTCAAAATTCAATTTGGATGGGTTTTATTGATAGCAATGCTAGCTTCATGTTGTGAACATGTGTGGTCAGTCAAATCTTGTTTCTTCCTCTGATGCCCAGTTAGCACACATGCAAATGTCTAGCGGGGGTTTAAAAGGCCGTTTCATGATCCATATTTCATCCCAAAGGTAATAGCTTGACTGACACGTTACAAATCCAAGACAAGAGTTGAAAATTTGGAAGCATTCTTGATGAAAATAAAAATAGTAATAGTAATAGTAAATATCTTACCAATGTTTGGGTTCTATTTCACTGAGATTGAGTACTTCATCCAGCAGCTCTCCCTTAGCTCTCTCAAATAATTCATCCTGTAAGACAAATCAAATCAATGAAATGAAAACCACAACACACTGTTGCAAAGCTGGTTACAGATTGTATGTGACATCAACATCTCCTTATACAAGAGCCTACCGTTGTTTATTCGTAATGAACCCACAGTTGACATTCAAATTAGTGCGTCGCGCACGGCACAGTGTTTACAGAAGTGCGTTTACGCAGTACACATAAGTCGACGCACTGTCCATCGCTCGTAGGGGACTTTAAATACGTTCAAATTCTTGTGCTTGGGAATGGTAGAAAGCGGCAAAGCAACAAACATTTTCAAACAAGCACTTTGCTTCAGATTATGCTAAAAAAAATTTAAGAAGACAAGTATCTGTTAAAAAGAAAATATTTAGAATTTAATTCATGTTTTCAGGAAAATTTTTGTTGTTGAAAGGCATTCAAACACGCTACAGAGTTGTTCATTGCAAATCAACAACTCTGCATCCGATGCAATGGCATACTTTTATCACGCTCGGGTGTCTAAAGCCACCCTCGCGCGATAAAAAGATGCATCGTTGTTGATTTGCGATGAACAACTCCGTAGCGTGGTTAAATACCTAAATGCACAATTTCTATCTTGTCATTTCTTAAAAAATACACCCAGCTGATCATGTTGGCTACAGTTCAACTGAATTCATCTTTCAAGTTTGGTTACAACCAGTGTTCCTGCTAAGGCCGTATGGCGCGGCATTGATGTAGGAGGTTGGCAAACTGGAGCAATAGATTGTTGAAAGTGCGACAAAAATATTTTTAATGCTTAATTAGAACATTTTCAGCCTCAGCTAGAGATATTGGTGCAAGCAAACCTTTGTCAACAATTGGTGGAAATGGGGCAAGCGCAGAAACCTTAGATGGGACACTGGTCACGACGACCCATCTCAACAATTATGCCAATGTGTTGTTCTGTATCGCAACAGCTGTGAATTTCAAGCACATGATCATATGCTTCAACTACAATCTACAAACAAAAGCTACTCTGAAGCAATGGTTACTTGCAAAAAAGTGTTGATATTGCACAAAATTTTTTCGGACAGTGCAAAAATATCAATCAGGACAAGAAAGCATCAGCTTAGAGGCCTGTACCTGACTTCTGACAAAATTAAACAACGGCTTAACAAGTATGTGCATATTATACATGTATGTTTTTTTCATAATATCGGGGGTTGAGAGCCTCAAAGCCATATTTGCACAACGAAAAAAAAAAGAGCCACAAGCCCATATTTGCATGTTTTTCTACAGCCTAGTGGCTCTTTTGTTGCTCGTGCATATACGGCCCCTTGTGGCTCTCAACCAGCGCTCGAATTAAGGAAAAAAATATGGTTGTCCGACGGACAACCAGGTTGTAATTTTTGGTTGTCCGTCAGAAATTTGGTTGTCCGCCAGACTCAAAAAGGTACCCCAAAATTTTTTGACGTAGCTTTTCAAAACTAGTCTAAAACTGACAAGCAAAAAAAAAA
>JXSR01S000310.1:20081-40228 GCA_000969725.1 Ophiothrix spiculata
AGACAGCCAACAGCCAACTCAACTAAGGCCAAGGACTGACACAACTTTCCATCATGTGGTCCAAGCCTGGCAGACAGCCAACAGCCAACTCAACTAAGGCCAAGGACTGACACAAACTTTCCATCATGTGCTCCAAGCCTGGCAGAAGTAAACCCTGGCAGGGCCCTGTCTCTCTCGCGTTTTAGCTGAAGCCTTTTTTTGACCATATTTGGTAGTCATTAAGGTTTACATTAAGGTGACATGCCATAGCAACCATGCATAGACATGCGCAGACGAATCCCCATGTTTGTTGCGCTGATGACACAATAACCAGAATGTTAAGTTCGCGTTCTCGTTAAATGGTTGCGTACGAATTTGAACTTGTAATTTAGCGTTTGATCGCCCTGATGTGACTTGAAATCTTTAGCTTAATCAGCGCAGATCAGCCGATTTCAAATGGAAATTTCACTCTTTATGTCGGTGAGCTTATAGTACCATCAGCCAAAAGTTGTTCAGAATTAGTGTATCTAATGATTTATGGGTCTGGTTCTATTTATTTTTCACTTTTATTGCACAGAAATTCAAGAGAATTTTCTGAGAATTTTGTTTACAAAATCGTGCATACTAATGAGCTTGTACGTGATACATAATTAACCTTGTGACCTCGAATTGCTAATTTGCGCTGAAGCTTCATTTTTTCCGTTGGCAAGGTACAGGAAATTCATATCCCATAATTATAGTAGAATCCCTGACCCTGGTCACTAACCATTGACTTCAACACACCTTACCAGCCATAGTGAACAGGCTGTACAGTTTCAGGGCTCTCCGGTGACCAATTTTAATTGCTTTATTATTTGTTAATTAGTTTAAATCAATCATTTACTTGAAAGATGGACAAAACATTTTTGTTAAGTCTCAGTACTGTAAAATAAGAGATAACATCATCCAAAAGTTTACAATGTGGAAGACAGTTCTTATCAAAAACCAGTATACAATCAAATAAAAATGTTTACTCAGTGGGTCACTGAAAGGATTTAGCACTCATCTTGTGGATTCAAGAAGAAATGTCACATCACTTTTTTGGTGAAGGACCTGCGTAAAACTTTATTTCATTAGGTTACATAAGAATGTCTTTTCTCTTCTTTGTAGAAATTTCAATCATCCGTTTGCCTTCTTACCTTTACCAGTGACAACTGCAAAATATCCTAAGGCTTTCATTGGGAACAATTTTCCTTCCAAGATTTGTCGTATCTGTGAAGATAATTTTTTTTTTAAAGTTGGAATCAAAGATTGAACTTGTTTTTAATTGAAAAAAGCTGTAGAAGATGAATTTTAAAAAAGTTGGAGTTTAAATTAAATCATTATTACAACTTCAAAGTTACATTACTTTTTTTAAAAAGGCTGAAAAATATGGTTAATTTTATCCACATGGTGCATTCAGAGTTTATCACTGCAACATCTCTTGACGTCTACTGATACGCAGACTCAGGGATGAGAATGGGTAATTGTCAAAAAAGAGGAAAAGCGTCGTAAAGTTGGGTAAAAGGTCAAAAATGGGCTGAAAATGAATAAAAAAGCATATGAACATGATTAAAAAAGAGGAAATCAGCTGAAAAGAGGAACTTTCTCATCCCTGAGACTTAAGATTTTGAAGCGCACTACTAATAGCTCATGTAAATACTGTGTATCGATAGACGTTGAGCAATGTTCCATTGATGAAATCATTGGACTCTTATTGCTCCATAAGTCAGTACAAAGCTCATCTTTGAACACCGTGGTTCATAATCCCTTACTAAGGGCATGTTCACACATAATAGTCATGATTAGTTGTAAGCAACTCTAGAGTGAGACAACTTAGCAGTTGCATTCACACAGGGACACGACTTGCACCTTAAAACTAGTGGCGCGTCACTTTTGGTCATGAGTGAGACACTTGCTATAATTGCGTTCACACTGGGAATATGCTCGCGAGTGGCTCACGAGCGAAAATATAGTCATGACCAAATTCCTCTGTGTAAACATGCCCTAAGACTCACTTTACACCTGAAAATGCTACACTTGATTAAGATTCAGTACCGATACTAAATCTACGCTGTGACTTTCCTTGTTTGGACTGGCTAAGTTATTCTCTGCAAAGTCCACTTGGGTTAGCACAAAGACAATCCTTTTAACCTAAAAATAAATTTCCCTGAATTACCCTTCTCAGATTAGCTGAATTCTTCTCTGCTATGTCCACTTTGGTTTACATAAAGATAGTCCTTTTTCCCTATGGGTCAATTTTCCCTGACTTACCCGTCTTGGATTGACTGAGTTCTTCTCTGCTATGTCCACTTTGGTTTACATAAAGATGGTCCTTTTTCCCTATGGGTCAATTTTCCCTGACTTACCCTTCTTGGATTGGCTGAATTCTTCTCTGCTATGTCCACTTTGGTTTACATAAAGATGGTCCTTTTTCCCTATGGGTCAACTTTCCCAGACTTACCCTACTTGGATTGGCTGAGTTCTTCTCTGCTAAGTCCACTTTGGTCAGCACAAAGATGGTCCTTTTTCCCTGTGGGTCAATGTCACTGACCAAATCTGTCACTATACTTCTTTCAGCATCAATAGCCCCATCTGAAAGTAATATTTGGCAGAGTTGAACATTTATTTTGTATATATTTAAATAGGATAAAGCAGGGGCATAGCATTACCAGTTGCACCTTACAGCATACCACTTTGATGGGAGGGTTATGGGATATTGATTGCTCCATATACTGACAGGCATTCAGTCACCACCTTGATTAAGTGATTAGTCTATCTGTATTCAAACAAAGATTGCAAATAACTTAAAACCCCATGTGATCATTTAGCTTAAAAAGTCCATAAAAACTTTCAAAAATTTGCCAACATTACAGTTACAGTAGCCAAAACCTATATGGATTTGATGTTTGACTTTGGAAATGTGCTTTAATCTAGTTGAGTTCAGATTGACACTCCTGTGCAGAGAGCCCCAGTAATCTATGAATCAAAGTTGGATGAATTCAAACCTCTCCCCCAATCAGAATGAAAAAGTTTCTGGATTTGTCACGCAAAATTATCTATATTTTAAACACAATCATATGACAAATGAATCTATTTACAGAATAAAAAAGTTTTTAAAAAGGGTGGGTTCGGTGAATTTTCAGTACAAATGGTGTCTTGATAAAAAGAGTGGTTTATAATTAAAAAGGTGGGGTTCAAATCCCACTGCACAGTGGGGTTTTACTTACCTTGTATACACAAGATGATTGCATTGGGGTAATTCATGTACATTTTACTGAGTTTCTGGATTTCTGGATTTTATCTATAGTGTCTGATACCATGTCCATTTTTATTGGTACCCCTCCTACCCCTGGGTCTTTCTTACCTTGTATACACAAGATGATTGCATTGGGGTTATTCATGTACATTTTACTGAGTTTCTGGATTTTATCTATAGTGTCTGATACCATGTCCATTTTTATTGGTACCCCTCCTACCCCTGGGTCTTTCTTACCTTGTATACACAAGATGATTGCATTGGGGTTATTCATGTACATTTTACTGAGTTTCTGGATTTTTTCTTTGGTGTCTGCTGCCATACCAGTTGTGACAGTCTGCAAATCAAAAAAGTGTACAGTAATGGTTTCGTCAGAAATACCCTAACAAACGGCTACAAACACAGTACATACAATTTTGTGAGCATTTTGTTCAAAGCACATATTCCAGAAGTATGAGAATCCTACAATTGTAGACAGTTTTATAAGTCTGCACGTAGGTTGATGATCTTGTACAAGACTTTGTAAACTCCAATGCACGGTCACCGTATGAATGCCTCATGAATATTACAAGAACTTTTGCGAGTTGTTTATATCATGATTTGGGCACAGAGCCCAGATGATCCCACACACTGACAGACATTCTAATGGAATCATTTGATTTATCTACCTATGACTTCAGTTTGTTCGATCACATTATAAACAAAAACAAAATTTATACGATTGCAAACAATGCATTTTCAAAGCAATGCATTATGATAGATTTGTGTTCATTTGGCTTTCATTTTATAACTATAAAACTTATTTCCCATTTTATATAATTAGCTATGTTCATTGGTTAATGTAACCACTTCAGTCATGCTCCTGAAGTTTTTCAAGGTCAAAACCTCTTTTTCATGTGACAGGTCCTAAGACGACAAGCACATAGTGGCTTTCTTTGCAATTCTGTTCTATCTTTCAATGATACTTACACTAATAATTCCAGGCAAGTCAACTAGCACCATTCTTTGTATGCCTGGACCACGGACACTGAGTGAGATTACCTGTTGGGGAATCAACAAATTTCTGTCATTAATATTCTTTGGATACTCAGACAACGAACATGGAGGGAATCTACCTTTCTGATATTAAGAAATGAAGTATATTTCTGTTACTCTTCGCCTACATCAGTAGAAATCGTGCAGTCTAGCATAAAAGCAATTTACATCTTTTCCAATTCGCAAATCATTTAAAAATTTTGAAAATCACAGAATACCTTTTCTCATTGACAAGAAAAATGAAAAAGCATGAGCTGGTTTTTGTTTGTTTAGTTTTGTTATTTTTTGGTTTTGTTTTGTATTGTATTATAAAATCTTGATCCCGGAAAAAATATTCAGTTGTGTAAAATTCATTTCCTTCTATCAATTGAGATTTCTCTACACACTAAGTACATATCTATTTCTAGCATTTGATTTTTGTGTTTCTAATTAATGCTAAAGTAAAATAAGATTCGCAACAAAGAAATCCCATTTGCAATTTTGCAATAATCACAATACATTTAGCAACTTACATCTGTACTGATGGAGTTTCCCTGCTGAACACTTTTCTTCATGCGTACTTCGATCTCAGTCCGTAGAGCTTTCAACTGAATAGTGCAAAGAAAACCAGCAGAAAAATCATTATGGATAGTCAGTAAAATGGGCAAATCCTGAAAGGTTTTGATACTTTACTCTTATTTTGTGTGTTTGGGGTAGCTGTTGTATTAAACACATTATTCATAAATTATAAATTTGGCAGGTGAAATCATTTCTGACCTTCTAACTTATTGAAGAGTGTTTCACCAAAAAAAAAATAACAAAAAAATCTCTACATATTTCTAAACAATAATTATACTTTGATCAACACCAAATAGGCGAGCCTCTTCACATCGTGAAATGATGCAAACAAAGCGTGTGTGTAACTGAACACAAAACAATTGCAGGAGACACAGTGCACCTTGTATGTGTGACTCGCACATCAGTATCTATGTGTGAAGTGGGATTATGTTTACTTGCGGATATAGAAAAGCCTCATAATTCCAACCTAATAAGTGTTTCCTCAAGATAAATTATGAAGGTGACTTTATTTGTCTCTTTGACATAGTAATTGTGAGAATTTAGTGTACCGCATGACGTGACGATTTATTGACAACCAAAGTTTCCAAGAGATATATCTTATGTCCACTAGCTCCAATTAGCTTCTTGTCCAGAAGAATTTCCAACACACCTACCATCGGCATCATCAAGACCTGAACATATCACCTTCAAAATTGTAGACAATTGCTTTCGGTCCATCATTTATCTTTTCTATCCTTAACAGATACAAGACTTATAATGTGACTACCCTTGGTCCCTTTAACCAAATCAAACTCTCTTATGCTAGTTTTGGGTTGTGTTACATGAAAGGGTCTCTATATATACACTCACTTCAACTTTAATATCAAACCTCCACCTTTCTTATAAGTTTTGTGATTAACAACGGCTTCTTTAGATGCACCAAACTCCTTATTGCTATCTTTCAATAACAACTACATAATGCCAATTTTGTCAATTTCGGGTTGTTCACAAAGAGCCAAGTCAACCATTTTTAAGGCCTTAGTGTTGTTACTCACCTCAGCTTCTTTGGACAGATCAAACTCCCTATTGCTATCTTTGAATTGTGCTACATGATGTGGTCCCTCACTGAGAGTTACTTTCACTGGTGACCTTGTCATCATTTCACCGTGGCCTCTGCAAAAGACAAAATGTACAGAGCTAGCTTTGAAATTGAGGACCCTAGGACAAAATCTTGAAAATTGAGTTGTGTCAATTTGCTGCTACAGAATTCTCATTTCTACATTCTGTACAAGTTTTGTAGTAATTTGATAATCAGAGCATGTGTAAGAGTCACTGCGAGATACAGCAATACCATTCAAGACAACACAAATGATATGATGTTTGTGCCATTTTCTCAGTTTGTACTCAATGTGAC
Organism: Ophiothrix spiculata; assembly: GCA_000969725.1. Taxonomy (NCBI): domain Eukaryota; kingdom Metazoa; phylum Echinodermata; class Ophiuroidea; order Amphilepidida; family Ophiotrichidae; genus Ophiothrix; species Ophiothrix spiculata. Next base: position 26,324 of record JXSR01S000310.1, read on the forward strand.
TTAACCCCCTTCTGGTTCTAGGGTCCTCAATTGCTATAATTTTCAAGCAAGCAGCCATTCTAGATTAAGTACAAAAGACAAATCCTTAATTTTTGTTGAATTAAATTTGGAATACCGAACAGAATTTTTATTTTTTATTTTTATTTCTTTTAAACTTAATTTTTTTAGTTATAAATTACATTTTGGTTAGAAAAAATGATGCATACAAGCTTGCTTTACTATCGAGATACATATTGGAATCAATGAAATCAACATTTATTAAAAATAATACAAATAGGGAAAATTAATTGATCATGCCCCCTTTCACCCATGATTTTTGATTTTTTTTTAGCTGATTGGGTTTGTTTTGGGTAGATATTAACACCCTCCAAATAATTTGGCTTAAATATGCTTACTATTTCTGTTATGCCCATTTGTTGAATTAAATTTGGAATACCGAATTTAATTCCACATGCATTAGTATAGGAAAGCATACATGTCATTTTCATCCTCTTTTTTTGGTGACAAAATACACTTGAAAATGCTTTAAGATAGTCACATTCCTTCATTTTTTGCTGTTTTTACTATAAACCATTTTTGATCAAAATCTTATAGTATTGCTTTAATTTAACAGTAAGAGATACAACAAACACTAAAAATCAATATAACTAGTAAGCATGATAAAGTTTTCAAATAAAAAATGTAGACATTACTATCTAAGCCATGTTTAAAGTTTCTGATATTTTAAGGCAGTTGTATCTTGGATTGATGATGGCATATCACTAATAATGCCTCGCCCCCTCATACACCATCAAAATGGGTGTATTGTCATTAGATTTATCATTGGTACGGTACAGAATATTATAATGAACTTGTTGTAATCGTAGAGGAGGGGGAAGGTTAAGAGTCCGGCTCTACAAGGGTAACTCTTTACCCATGATGGTATACCAAACAATACCTTTGTTTCACCTAATATCTGATGTTATCCAGAACCCTGGTAATTATATTGCATATCATTGATATAGTAGTCCATCAGATGTTCTTGGATATCTCAGAGAAATGGATGAGCATTATGTCTGATATTTTCCTATGAACACATCTTTACAACTTACCTAGGAAATATCCTTGCTTGTGCAATCATTTCTAAGACACTAGTCTTACCGGCACTCTGATCACCGACCACGACAACCTAGATTTCAAAATGTGAACAGAAATATGTGTATATTAAACAAAACTTGCTTTTGACATCTATATCTTAATTTACTTTCGCATAATGATGAATGTCAGGCAATTTAAACAAAATATCAAATATGAAAATGGAGACAACAGAACCAATTAACTACAAAGGAAACTTTGGATGGATCAGAGAATGAATGTAAGGTCAATGAAGAAAACAAAAATAAAAATCATGTTGCAAGCAGCAAAGCATTGATTATACCTGTAGCCCTTTAAATGTTTACATAAATTGTATTAATCCAAAATATAAAAAGTTAAACTATAAAAATAAAACACAAGGACTTGATAACCCGAAATGATTTTATTGTCAACAAAGAGGTTCAATGGTTGGCATCGCAAAACTATGTTTTTTATTCAGTACACACTGCACTATACTCAAAATAAAATTTTAATTTTGCTCCTTAACCACCATTCTTTTTAAATTTTCACTTCTTGGCTTGCAATAACAATTTGTGTGATAACCTCAAAATCCTACCTTTTGATTCAATGCAATCACAAACACAGCACTAATGGGACCATAGGGTATACAGGGTGTCCAAGAAAAAACCTTACAATTTTTGTGTGCAACTTGCAAAGGTTTAACAGATAGTCAGAAAGTATATAAAGGTTGCATTTTATAGCCCATGAACTGAACTTTCAGATACCATTTGTTTCATTTCAATCAGTAGTATACAACAAAAGTCATGTTTTATCAAATATTTGGGTGGATTTTTGTCTGGTCAAATTTCATGATTATTGGCCATAAAGTAGGGGTGTTTCTAAATGGAATAAAAATGGGTCATCTTTGAAAATTTATCATATCTTTCTTACTTTTACATCAAATTTGTTCATTTTCTCAGCACTGATAAACGAGAGCATGTACCTAATAAATGAGAAAACATTGTTACGGTTGTGTAAGCAGATCAATGACAATACTCACTAGAGCTTCATTCAAGGGGAACTTACAAACACGTGAAATTAGACCAGAAAATTTTACATTCAAATATTTAACAAAGCATAACTTTTGTTGTACATTACCGATTGAAAAGAAACAAACGGTATCCAAAAGGTCAATTCATGGGCTATAAAATAAACCCATTCTATACTTTCGAACTATCCGTTAAACTCAAGAAAATTATACGCAAAGATTGTATGTTTTTTTCTGGGACAACCTGTAATGGATGTCAAAGCATAAATTTGCTCTTGCTGATTCTTCAAATGCTTCTAGTTCACCAACAAATTTGCACAAAAAATTGAACGGGAACCATTTTCTTGAAATTGCTCCTATGCATCCTGATGCCAGTATATTTGAGTTCTATAATGACACGTTGAATTTTGTTATTAAATTTGTACACCTGACAAAATCAAGTCCCTCATACAATTAAGGTTTACAATACCGTAAACTGGGTTGACTTTAAACAAAATCTTGATGACGAGGTGGTTTGTGAATGACTCACCTTGACTGATAGTGGTTTGTAAAGGATTTCAACATGAACTATTGACAGTTGAAATCCTTTACAAACCACCATCTGGCAAGATTTGTGTTTCGCAAACCCACTGTTAAAGTTTTTTGTTCAAAGTCACCCAGCTTTCAAAGTCAGGCCAGTTTATGGTATTTATCATACTAATATGAGGGTAAACTCACCCTTGGTAGATGGTCAGTCATTCTGTAGCTATCATCAAAGTCTGCTAATTCATCCAAGACTTCCGAGTACATATCTATAAGGGATTTCTGTTTGATGAAAAAAATTGGTAAAGGGATTTTAAAAGATTTCATGGGATATAATTATCCAACAAAACTTAATCTTAATGCAAAAAAAAAGACAAAAAAGACAAACAAACACACAAAAAACAGGTGCTTTTTATAAGTGCACTCTATGCATCCAAGATTACTACTATTATAATAATTAAATTTCGGACATGACAATTAAGAGCCTCACTAAACAGAACTGCATGTGCAATAAGTATACAACACTTTTAAGGCCCCATGGACATCACCGATATTACTGATTGGAAACATTGTGGCATACTTTCTGACGTCCTGTGCTTGTTACAACTTCTGGATATGCGGTGGCTGTGTTCACATTGTCACTAGACCTCTGGACAGTCATTCTTCTTATAAACAAGGCCAGCTTTTGAGTTCTAACACAGGTCGAGCTATCTTTTCCTTCTTAAGTAGAGAATTATGGTCTCCCAGTAGCAACAAAAATGTCTCAAATTTTGACATTTCTTTTCTAATCTTACCTTCTCCTTTCGTACAGCGTTTTTATCTCCCCGTAGTAACAAGGATTTCTTCAGAGACTTATTCTCCTTTTCCAGTCTTTCAATCTCCCTTTGATATCTTAGCTGTTGAAAAAAACAAAATCAATTACAGAAATATTTTCTTAAATCTTACAAAATAATTGAAGGGTCAAAACCACTTAATTCCATAGCCCACACATGAGACAATTATTTTGCACCTACAGAAAATCTCTGGGGAATCCAAAGGACACAATAATGGCGATTCCAAATGACAAACAAAGATAACTATAGTACATTTAATTTTCTGGTCCAAACAATCCCACTCAAAAATTACTTGCTAACTTCCTTGGTGCTTTTCTCCATTTCTTAGTGGTGGGCCAGACTCCACTAGCAGCAGTATTTCATAGCACCAAATACAGCCTATATATATATATTTGAAAGTTTGGAATGACTTAAAAAACATCAATCAAGACTTGGACACAATTTTGCATTAATGAAAATCTTATATTTGTGGAATCAAAAAGATCACTTACCTGAGCTTCCATAAACTCTTCTTTTGCTTTGTCCAGATCCTCTCTTTCTTTGGCCTGAAACACATGAAAAGAAGCTTACGCTTAGGTCACATATACAAAGAGTAATCAGCCGAGCTTTGGCCAAGCTGGCACGCTACAGCCCGGGGGATGGGGGGGGGCCACTCACATATGTGGGCAGGATATATATGTCCGGCGGTCAAGACCCCCTTTTTCAGGCCGGCAGAACGCTCACTAGATCCCCATTTTAGCATGATTCAGTTCTTTTGACTTGGTTTTGTGAGGAAAACTACAAAATTTTAGCTTCAACTGCCAAAATTGCTCCAGAAATGCGAAAAATTTCAGCTCAGGAGGTTATTTTTTGGCCAAAATTTCAGTTCACTAGACCTCCAAAAATCGGTTTCAAAGGTCCAATTTTTTAAAGAAAATCAGTTCACCTGACCCCCATTTCAGCGCTTCGCGCCTGACATACCTAGCACTTTCAAAGTTGAGTCCCCCCCCCCCCCCGGGGCTACAGCAGACAAAGCCAACACAAGTTTTACGAGTTCACAGCAATGAACCTTGAAGTAAGCATCCGTGTGGGCTTTGCTTGCTGTAGCATGCCAGATCGACCAGAGCTCAGTAGACTACTCTTTCTTTATGTGTGACTGAAGCATAACCTATGAAAAAAGATAGGAATATAACACGATCTAATTTATAACGGTTCCTCGACCCAGGTATTGACTTGGCTCGGGTCAAGAAGCTTGACTCGTCCTTGCTCAGCTCGGATGAGTTGCCTGAGTCTAAATTGATTATATCCCTTATAGTGCCAGCATCACATGGTGAAGTGAGACTTACACTTTCTAACATTTGAAAAACATGAAATCAAAGTACGTATATTTAAAGCCATTCAATTGGCAAAGTATTCAACCCCAAGGGAGCATAATACATATTAATATATAGACTGGGTTACATAAGCTTACATGCTTGACAAATATGTTTCATAAGCGGGGGTGGCAGAGGCCAACCCTCACTCATAAGAAGCTAAATGCAAAATGGTAAAACATTGGCTGGGACAAAAATTAAAACTGGTATTTACATGACTGTAGACTACATTCCTCTATCAACAATGTCTGGTCATCCAGCCAGCTTATTTCAATGGCTTTTCATTTATCAAGACTTTCTATATCAATGGGTAATATTGTCGTACCTTACACTTGAAGATGGTAAATTTTAAGACCATTAAGCGCAACTGTATGTTAGCATGTATTTTGAGAATGTGATTGAAGATTAAAAAGAACACTAGCAACCATTAGCTAAATGGGCATGGCAATGGTCACCCTTGACTTGTTGAATTTTAAGGGCATCACGGCAAGAGCATCAGCGGCAGATGCCATCAAATAAAGTTTACCTTGCTTGATGACCCGCTTGTTGTATCTGCCGTTGCCTTCAGAGTTGTCACAGAAGCTGAATCATCACCTGGAATTAGTGAAAAGAAAAAATCTACTATTGAAATACTACACTTCATTGCATTTTTAAGACATCATGAAGATAGCTTCCAAGCTATAATAGCAGCAAAAGAAAATTTTCTCATTTGTTGGCTGTGCTCACTTTCTTCTTTTAAATAAGAGCATCTAGATCTACAGAATGAACCAATTCTGGTCGGTCAAATGTGTCACAAAGTTTATTATGGGAAAATAACAACTGTGCAGTCATTATTACAAAGTACCAATGACTTCTGATAATAATAATGGCGCGTATGCTTCGAAACACAATTCACAAACACAAATTATATCGTGGACATTGCGTTTGACTAAATGCAACACAGAAGCAATGCCTCGATTGATTAATATTTTATGATTCTATGATTTTCTAACATTTAAATTGTCAAAATTTGCAAGAATTTAAAAGAAATGATAATAATTTTGCACTATATTTTAATTCGGTCATTGTTTAAAATCAGATGTTTGTTTTGGTATTTGCTCCCGATTTTAAACAATTACCTCAAAAAAGATGGTGTGCAGTTATTATTTCCTAAGGTCAAAAAAAAAAAGGTTTGTCTCAAAGCTGATGCGCGCATTAGTAAAATCGGGCGATTTTGAAAAAAAGTAATGCGGGAATTTTTTTTATTTCAAGTTTTTTTGTTTTTTTAAATATTTTCCAAAGAAATCTGAGAAAATTTGATTTTTTTCTCACCCAAAAGGAATTCATATTTCAACTTCGATACGTCCAAAATCTTGCAGCTTGTATGAGAAAGATTGCAACTGCAGATCGTCATCTATTCGTCCTTTGCAGAAATTGTCTTCTTATGTCGACATTGAGCGTGCATTACTACAACATTTACAGTAAGCTTTAACAGGCTCGTAGACTTCGTGTTGTATTTATTGTGTATTTTGTGAAGAACAACAATCCTGCTTGTTGTTGATTTGCTTGTGCGATCTTGTGATAGTCATGGAGGATCAAATTTATTTTAAAGATTCAGCTGCTTTGCGGAAAGTTTAGAAAATGGTTTCTGCGTGAATCGTTAAACAATAAACCCCTCAGAGTGAAGAAGTAGTTGACATTACAACCGGAAATAACCCATGCATAAAAATAGATGATCTATTTACTGGCTTAGGTATAGTTGATGATGCTGACGGTGCAGAATTTGACGTATTGGACAACGCTTGGAATCTTAAAAAAAAAAAAAAAGGGCATTCCGCATTGCTTTTCAAATCACTCATCAGCTTTGAGACAAACCTTTTTTTTTTTTTGGCCTTCTGATCAATTTTTGACACTTGGTATGGACACAATTGGTAGATTTTGAGAAAGGCTTTTAGACGGGAATTCATAACAATTGGTAGATTTTAACGGGTTCGCCGTCGGACAAGTTTTGAACTGTCAAGCTTTCGTCAGGAGTAGCTCTGACTTCTTCAGGACAAATATTATTATAAAGACATATGGGCCATCACTTCCCACTGATGACTCGCATGAGCCATTCACTGAAGACTGCCCCTTGCCAACAGTATTAAAAGCAGATCACCTCTTTGAAATTGTGGTGGCTCTGAAAAAAGCCTTTCTGAAGGCTGCCCCTTGCCAACAGATTCACACAAAAGTAGGTTGCCCCTAACCTCTAATGTGTTGTTCTTATGAGATATTGTGGCTCTTAAAAGAGTCTTTCTGAAGGCTGCCCCTTGCCAACAGTTATTTGCACAAATGTAGGTTGCCCCTATACCTCTAATGTGTGTTCAAATGATAGGCTGCCCCTTGCCTATTAAGTCTCCAACCGAACAGATTGATACCTGATCGAGAACAGCACTAGTTTATAGCTGCTATTAGTCACAATATCACCAGGATATACTAGCAAAATGCAGCTAGTGTGTGTGGTTTGATTTTAAGTGCTACAAATACACTTATCAGAAGCTAGCAGGTTTAAATATTTTCAACTTTAGCGTCTTCGTTGGCATCTAGCTAGACCATAGCTGCATCTAGTTTGTCATGCACATTAGTGATGTCTTAAGACTATGCTTAAGGCCTGACATTTACAGGTAAATTGGTCTAGTAAATTACATTTTAAGATGGAGTGGACATTAAACAGAATATAGGCATGTTAATGTGAATAGTACAGTAGTTATACTATATTAATAACCGGCGTAATAGCGCGATCCAATCTAATAAGATTATTTCTACTTTTATGCAAACAACTGTGTGGTCATTATCAGGTAACAATGACTTCTAATATAATGACCCGCGTATGTGATGTGATGTCATTAGCACTTAATGCGTTTTCTCATAAAACGCAAATCAAGCACGCATATGCACCCCACACATGCGCGTGTTTATCCTATTAAGTGATGATCGTAATGCCTGGACTGATCGAAATTCTCTTATAGGGATAAGTAGACCTTTAAGTAAGAAATAAGTTAATAAAGTATTTCTTTATAAAATGCATTAAAAATGCCGAAAGACGGTTATTAATGACAATAATAACTTTGCACCATATTTTTAATTTGGTCATTGTTTAACGCTCCCTCAGAAAAGTACCTCGGCCCAAAACAAACACCTCCGATTTTAAACAATGACCTCAAAAAGGATGGTACGCAGTTATTATTGTCTAAAAAAAACAATTGAAACTGTACATGTGTGACCCTAATATGAGTTAAATTCTTATTTCAGTACATTTATGTATTTGATTTACTTTATCTGAAATGGATTATCTGAGGGAATGCTAAATAGTACAGACCTGACTTAAGATGTGCATAATAACTAGCTCTGCCTTCACTGGACCCCTGATAATCAAGGAGGAAACCTGCAGGCAACAGAAAATATAAGGAACACCAGGTTACTCCAGCCCAATGATGGCTAGCTTACAAGATGGACAATTAGTTAATTGTTGAAATATCAAAATAATACTCAGATTGGTTATATTTAAAAGCAGTCACGTTAGTTTTTCAGTGCAGCGCGGAAGGTCCCGAGGAACCCTGATAGTGCCCAAGTTAATTATGCTTGAAATTCCCTTAAATGCTAATCGTCTCGCAGAAACCTACACAAAACTTGGGGAATTGATCCTGACTGCGATGGTTAAAATGTCAGCTGATCTCAGTTTAGCATCCTTAGAAGTTGTGGCAGAACCTAAAATGATGTTTAGAATCGAATGGAGCTTGTTTGGGACACAGTAGTCAGCAAGAAACCTTTACATACTCATGCTGCGTGGAATTAAAAATTAAGGGGAACATAGGGCAGTAAAAATTTACTTTATTTTGTTATTTATTAAGACTAAAAGACATAACAGCGGTAAAAAACATTGAAACAAAAGTATATTGAAAAGAAAACCCTTTCAATTGATGGAACATGACTAATCAGTTTAATGACTGATGTTAGAATGATCTTGTGATAAATAATGTTTCTGATGTTAGTAATGGTCATAAAATGTTAATTTTGATGTTATTTGGAACTGATTACCACACAAAATGGGCTGGAGTAAAAGAAGGTTCTAAGATTCTAGATCTACAACATGACAGATTGGTGATATACGGACCGATCAGTTGAGAAATTTGTGATACAAAAAAAAAATGGATTGAACAAGGAAAACATGATCAGTGAAGGCAGAGTAGTTGAGGTATATATCTACAGCAGTGATTCCTTAGCTGTGAGCTGAGACTTTACTCACCGCTTCTTTGCGCATATGGTGCCGATTCGTTGTACCACAGACTTGTTCAAAAACAAGACCAATAGCAAGATCTATCTTAATTTCACATGATAACTGATAGGCATGCATCAAGTGAAAATTAAGTTAGATCTAGCTATCATGCTTGACCCGGCATAGACATGCAGTTTTGTGAATCTTATTTCACATGCAAACCATGTCAGCATTATCTGGGCATGTCTACTCACAACTTGCAGTGAGCTTGGTATGCTGATTTCATTGCAATTTCCATTTTGATACAGGTATGTAAGGAATTGACACATGATATATGATAAAGCACATGCCCTCTAGCCCCTGATAAATACTGAAGGTAAAATAACTCCAAATACGTCATAGAAAGTATGGGTACAAAAGTGCTGCCGAGGTAGGTCATAGTCGGTGGTTTCCCATATTTGAACATTGGATTGAGATGCAAGAGGCTGGGAGTTCAAAACACAAGGGAAATGGGAAATTTTTGTATGATGCATTTGGAGTTTCAGCATTTAAGAGTTACGGTTCATACTTCTAGAATTCTATGGCAAACTGGAAACTTTTGCAAATGTATATACACAGGTTTGTATCACTTTTGATCTTCAAATATATGTATCACTCGCTCACACACTAAGGCGACCTCGGTCGGACTCCTATGATGGCTCTCCAGGTTCCTCTGTTATTCATGGTAGTAGCAAGTTCTTCCCTTGTTAGGCCATAAATACATGTATAAATTGATTAAAACATATATGTCAAGTCCAGATACTTATAGTTGGACCACTTTACATTCAGAGTCTAATCTGTAAACCTGTGTATATGAGTAGGAGAAATTTTCTACACATACAATCGAGTACACAATACCTTCTGGCAGAGTCGGCATCAAATCTTTGACATCTTTGACAACCTCCTTCAGCCATCCTTTCTCTGGTAATTTGACATAACCCGATAGCCTACGGAGCTCGCCTACCATACCGCGGACAGCGTCGTTGTCTGGTATGTAGTTCCCCATCCAGCTCAAGTCTGGTAGGTTATCCTTCCATGACTGGTAGGTCTGCAGAGAAATCAGTAATTGTGAAAATGACAAATCAAAGAGGCTTTCATAATTTGTTAACCATGAAGGGTTCTGGTCTCAAAATGTGTTTACATAAGAATTTGAATGTTTGCAATTCTCACACTTTACTGCTGCGCAGCCGACCGATGATGATGATGAATTCTCACACTCAACACACCCCCACATACAAAACCCCATGTGAAATGAGGATGTCGTGTGCCCTGGGGTTTGTGAACGTGTTTAGTGCCAACTTACATCAAATTACCGGCAACCAGGCGGGTAGGTTATACGCGAGTCACACGTGCAACGCGCGCTGCGTCTTCTGCAGGTTTGCTGTGTCCAGCTACACACACACTTATCTGTATCAATTCACGATGTGAAAAGGCCCCCCCCCTATTTGGTGTTGATCACAGTATAAAAGGAGTTATGAGGACATGCCGCAAATTTGGGTAGCAAAATCAGGCTTCTTTTTGGTATTTAAATTAGTCCTTTTCTTTGCAAAATGTGGTATTTTGATAAGTTTTCTTTACAATTTTTTTAAAATTTAGACTTTTAAATACAAATTAGAGCATTTCTTCACAAAATGTTAAGAAATTTGTGCCAAAAATAGTGCAAATTTGGGCAAAAACAAGCAATTTTTTAATAAATTTGACTCAAAATTTGGAAGATTTAGGTTATGGATTGGTCCCTTTTTCTTGAAAATTGGTATTTGGACACTGTAAACTAAAAAGCACTTGTTTTGGAGTTGGCACTTTAAATTTATTATGCACTCGTTTTGTACTAAGCACCACTCCCCAGGCTGGCAACTGTGGATCCCTATGAATATTCTAGGGGGAGTCTCGCTCAAATGTGTTTTGATACAAGAATGAAGAGATTTATACGTGTCGGTTGAAGACATCAAAATAAAGTTAATACGTTTCTACGACACTCACCATTTAATATTCCGTAATACTTTCGGAGAAACCCTTCACCGTCCTCAGCGGTTGTTGGCTGAATGATGACTGATGAATCCTCTACTACTGGACGTAGGTGGCGCCCTATTAGGTGTTTCTAGTAGTAGAGAATCATCCTACTAGAAAAGTGTTTTCGTGTTTTGATACAGTTTCTCATCTTTTGCAACTGAGGACTGTCCGCATTTCCGTATGCATCCTCGGCTGTAGTCCTGTGTACAGTTACGTGTCCATGTTTGTAGGTGTTTTACACAAACCCACATACACTTCATTCTTACAGATTTGTTTTTCTAACAAGTTTTCACCTTACCAATTTCTCACACACTTACCGATTTCAAACTTATCCCTCCAGCTACAGCAGATCCAATCACAATGTATCGTATCTTGAAAACTTTGAGAAGACTCTTAGCCTTAACGATATTGGCCATGCCTCGGGCATTACCATGGTTACACTCCGTAATCAGCACTTTGGGTCGTAAACATACGTATATACGTGTGATACTGGAGTACTGCGCTATCTGACGTGGATGGTGAGGATGGTGTAATGGTACTCGTAGTACGATCTTGTCCTTTTTAGTCTGGACATATCTACTTGCTGTCTGTCGCAGTGCTCGACTGCAGTACGGCCTGGAAAAGATAAAATGAAAGAGGTGTTTACTGAGTGATGATCAATACAGTAAAATTATGTTATCTCTATGCTATAACCTATGAATGGCAACAAGGCATTTGGGTTAGGCAGGATCATGAAATTTTGAAGTTGTGTATTTTTCCTCAAATTTACTTTAAATATTTAAAACAGAATAAAATGAGCTTTATTTTGATGGGTCATTCACTTAATTTGGTCAAGTGGAAGTGATGTTATGGCTTTCAAATCTCCAATGCGACTTTGTTTTAGCAAAATAAAGTACACATTCTTGAAAATATAAAATGAAAAAAATGTCCCCTTTGAAATTTTGGTCTGTTCAATTTTACAATTCGACTTCACATTTTGATCATAAAGTGAGCCCTGTATTGACAGAAGTGTGATTCTGCTTATTTGGGTGGCTGTTCGTAAATGTGTAAAGATTAATTAAAAAAAAGTAGTCCAGGCACAATGACTTGACTTACTGTCAAGTCATGGTAAATACTATGTAATAAACTACCATTTAAGCATGTCTGTACAGACATTCTCGGGACTACTCCACATCACAAATTCAGCCAATTATTGAAGCTGTCAACAAATTATATCAGTGTCCTCCTTAGGAGTCATGTGCATCTCATGATAGGCTGTCAAAGATTTCCTTCCTAACCATTATAGCCGCATGTTTTATTTCAGCCTTATACATTGAGAACATTGTAGAGGACACTAGTGTTGCAACATTGTATTAATGTAGACTTCTTTCTTTTGTCTATATTTGCATGATAGGTAAAGTATTAAAGCTATTGAAAAGACAAGGCCGTGCGGTTAAAAGAAATGCAAGCCTATGTAGATAAGAGATTAACTCTTAAACCAGATTTGGGGGACAAACTTTTGTCAACCTTTGAGAACTTTGTTTCAACTTTGTGTCAACTTTGACCAACTTCTGTAAACTTTGTATTACATTGTTCTCAAGAGAAGATCTTTGTGATGATTAAAAGGATCCAGATGTGTTTAATTCATGTGCCTAACTACAGTAGTTTATAAAGCAATTCATGACATAGGCGTTAATATTTGTTAATATTTAGAATCAAAATGTGTGATTTTAGGGTACAAACTTACCTTGTATGCTGTAACATGGGGTTTCTCAAATTTGTGTACATCAAGATTTTGATCAATTTCATATTTGGATAAATTAACTGAAAGTCCACATCATAAGTTCCTACCCATGATTTTCACATGCATGCAGATGAATTCAATTAAAGATTTTCTAATAATTTGACAGTTTACCAATAAGCGACACAAAGAACAGTTGATTTAAAAAAATTGCCTTGAATTCAATTCTTGCTCATTTCTAAACGACACACTGAGGGTACAACCACACACATCTTGAATACACGCCAGGATCAATAACACTACGATTCGTTAGGGATAGGTAACCAGCAAGTTTAAAAAAAGACAGTTAAGGAAAAAGCAAGTTAAAAAAGCGAGTTACCTCTCACAAAGTTACACCAAGTCCCAGAAGCGAGTTACGCTAAGTCCCACCAGCAAGTTCAAAAAGCGAGTTACCCCCACGAAGTTACGCCAAGTCATATAGGCAAGTTACGCCAAGTCACAGTGGAGAATTATATTTTGCGTCAAGTCCTCAAAAGTGAGTTACACCAAATCCCTCTGACAAGTTACATTTTACGTCAAGTTCTAAATGCGAGTTACGCCAAGTCCCTCTGGTGAGATATACTCTACGTCAAGTCCCAAAGGCGAGTTACCTTATAATAAATTATATTCTCTGTGGTGAGTTAAGCTAAACTGCATGGCCATGATCTTTGTCTACAGATTTTCACATTTTTAATTTTTATGGGTTTTTTTGTTTGAAAAATTGCCAAAAATACAATTTTACATTTTTTGACCTATTTTTGGCATTAAAAAAGAAAAAAAAAGAAATAAAAATAAAGAAATTGAGAAAACCCTTCCTGGACATTTGTTTCTAGATTCCAAAATAGTGGGGTTCCCAGGCCCTCAGTCATTTCAAATTGATGCAAAAGTTTCGATTTTGGTACCAATTTGAAGGTAAGGATCTGTAGAACAATTTTGGTTCGAGTGTCAAGAACTCAGATATCAAAATTCAAAATGGCCGCCAAAATTCAAGATGGCCGCCATTTTGGGATTTTGTTTGCATTACAGCTCATAGC
>JXSR01S000310.1:57891-70169 GCA_000969725.1 Ophiothrix spiculata
AACGGGGGAAAAGGTACTCTGAGATAAACTATACACGAGTATGAAAGCAAGTTAGTATACAAATATATACCGACTTGAAGATCTCTGGTTAAAACTATGAACCTGAAGTGACTAAAATTGCTATTTTACTGAGGGGCGCAGCCCCGAAGTAAAATAGCAAAGTTTTAGTCACTGAAGGGTCAATGTTTTAATCCAGAGATCTGAAAAAGTCGGTATATATTTGTTTTATATACCGCATTAATAAATTTCTGATTTCGGTCATTTTTATGTGCTAAACAGTCAAATTTTATTTTAAAAATACATTTGAAATGTCCCACGAGTTAATGCTTTCAAGAAATGCGTGTGTAGGTAAATGCGCGCAATTGCTTACGGGGATCAGTTTGATAAGCGCGTAATTTCATGCGTGAAAGTTATTTCGCGTATAAAGTAAATGTTGTAAGCGCTATATAGTATTTCCGAAACTTCGAAAGTGCAAAATAGTACTTTCAAAAGTACTATTTAGCGCCATATAGTACTTTCAAAAGTACTATTTAGGGCTTTCATATATCTGGTTAAATCTATTTGAAGTCATGTGATCGGGTTTCATCCAATCAACTCTGTTAAATTTATTAATGCGGTATCATGGTATATTGAAATGCCCTAGCCTACAGGTGTCTCCCTACCTTCCTTTTGATCTGTAATTTCTTGTTTTTATTGTAAGCTTAAGCTGACTAGTCGTCTCATTTTTGCGTCGACTTTGACTGTTGACGTACTGACATGACATCTGACTGACATGGGTTTTGTGGTGGCCTTGGACTTTGACTGACTGTACAGATTCTCAGGGCGCACATTCCTTTATTACTGCGATTTTCGGTCTTTCCAAATTATGCCTTTTTGTCATCCAAATTCCAGCGCAAATTGCATTGTAAATTGTCCTGTTATAGCTTTTTCGCTAGTTACGTATTTATGCGTCGTTTAGTGGTACGCACTTGTGCGGGACTGAGCTACGCATTTTTACTGATCTAGGGACGAAGTTTCCTGTCGTCTTGTTTGTTGTGGCGACAACATAAATTAGTGTCGCCACTCTTTCAAACGACGTTCCCGATTGGCTGTCACTGTTGTTGAGTGGTTCTGAGTGAGGGCGCTCATATGATTTCGCGCCAGTTTTGCAACAGTGAAGTCATTCTTTCAGTTGTGGAGTTAACATGTTACACGTTTTTGTTTCGCTCTTGAGTTTTTCCTGAGTTCTGTACGACAGCCCATTTTATCAACTTTGACTTTCATCAATATAGCGGCAGACTCTGTAAAGAAATATGGATTATTTACTGGAATAAATCTATTGGAATATTATATGCATCAACCTTATATTTTCTTTGTTACTCCATCAATTTTGTCTTGGTTTGTATTAAATCCCCAAAGTTTCCCCGTATTGATCCATCGTCGGTCCATTACAATATTTAGATATTCTATTATTTTTAATTATCGTTGTCGACAATGATATATACTGCCCTCTATAGTTGAATTTTTAGAATTGACCTTTTCAGGAGTTCTAATGAAAATTCAAAATTTCTTTTGATTTATCTGCAATCTATGATGTGAAAAGAATGTTTTAAAAACAAATCTTTGGCTCTTTGTCATTGTATAGCATCAATAAATACGTTTAGAGAATAGCCTCACACCCAAAATCAACAAACAAATAAAAATTCAAATTTTGGACTTTTTTAAAGGTTTTGATCAAAATATCTGGTAATTGACTGTTATTTTCTAACATAGGAAGTGGAAATCACCGACAAACAAAATTTCAAAAAGTTGTCCAATTAAGCAAGAAAAATGTTTTATAATATGATATCAAGGTTTGTTTTAATCTTAAATTTCAAGGGAAATAGCTATGATGTATATATGTGATGACTCACGCCGAAAAGGGGGACTTTGTGACAGAACACTTTTCAAGATACTGGTGAAAATAGATAGCAAAAAATAAAGAAAATAATAAGAATTTCCAGCAGATCTTGTTGTAAAATGTGATCGCCTTGATCGATTTCGACAAATAAGGTGTCATTTTGAAGCTTAGGAAATGCTGTAACAGATACAATGATAAACTCAAAATTGATATCATCTGTAAAGTCCCTCCTTTCGGGGTGAGTCATCACATATGTAATCAATAACTTACAAACTTAAATAATAAGTACATCATAGTATTATACACATTTGGACAGGATATTTATAGAATGAGATTTTTGAATCTATATAAAAGTTGTGTTTTGAAAAATCACCAACAACATTTTTTGACTAAATTTGTGAGCAAGCTAACAAAAAAAACCTCTTCATTTATTTTTGTTAGAGTCATCTAGGTTACGAGTCTTGGGAATGATTTTCATTTCATTTCAATTGTGCTAATGTAGGAAGTGTGAAAAAAAAAACCTGACATTTAGGTTTACATTATTTTTTCAGATTTTAGAGAAAATAACACCTTGGTGATGCTATATAATTCAACCACTGTTTTGCCTCTGAAATCATAACAAAATATTTTGAAAAATCAAAGCAATTTGTATCATGCACCTTTGAACCAAATTTCATTGAAAATTTTTTACTGGAAAGCAATTGGGCAGAAAATGTTTTCCTGACGCTAACATGGTATTTTCAGTCACCATTATGATATTATCTTCATTTTTTCCTTAGTTGTGTTGATATGACAAAGGGGATTCCTTCCACTTGCACTTCAGTTTTAAGGTGTCTGGTCCATGATAGATCTGACTGAAATTTGCTGGTAAAAATCTGCATGGATAATATTTTACTGATGTAGAATCAATTTCTAAAATAAAAATTGAGGGTCACCGGACTCATTTTTGCAAGCGAGTCAGTTTAAAAATAGCATTTTTGGAGCTTTTGGGGCAAAATTAGTACAGCGGTCTATCGGAAATGTGAAAAAAGTAACAATATTTAGTGTTGATTCAAAAACTTCCAACTGAACTTTTGTGTCAATTTTTTCCACAAAAGTTATGCAAAAGTATGTTCTTTCAATTAACCAAATAAAAAGTGGGGATCATCGACCTTTTTTCACGAAAAATGAGAAAATGTGACATTTTCTGGCTTCAAAAAACCATTCTGCGTATAGTGCGCATGCGTTTTGCTCGTACTAGTACGCGTGGACCAGACACCTTAAAAGGAGCATGTTTTATTTATTTATTTTTTTTGTAAATTAAGATTTCAACATGAAAGGGGATTCAGTTTCAAATTTCAGTTGAATCAGTCCAAACATTTAAATTATATTAGCAGTTCAGTATTTCAATTTCATATATTTCAGTGTAAAAAAGTATATAATATTACCAAAAATTAGACACATTTTACTTGGAAAAACAAAAAGGGAGGCACGATATGCCGTAAATAACCATTGCCAAGCATCTCTCCATGCAGTGAGGTGATCTTTCTCCTGGTACTGTCATGGCTGCTTGGATGTATCATAGGGTGCTTCTTTCCCTCCTTGAAACAGACTAACTGTTTCAAAATAGGAGGCCAACTGCTGTCTTTGCGACAAGTTGTCAGCATGACACTGTCATGTTTACAAGTTTTGTGGTTTGCTGTTAAACACTTGATATTATACATTTAGATAAAAAAAAAAATTGAAATGCTGTAAGAGAAAGATATGAAAATACTTTGGTTTCACATCTCTTAAAGTTTTTAAAAAGTTGTAACAATCAGACTGGGTTGACTATCATTAAAATAGAGTTTTCAATAATAAAAAGTTCCTAAAGTTCCCAATAGAAATAGATGGATTTAAAATATAAGAATAGATCAACATAAGCACTAAATTCCAGTAACAATTATTTTTAATGTCTCAATGTTTTCTATTACTTGCACTTTTCTTTTTATAATTTTTCTCTGATCAGTCTTAGCTTGATTACAAACATAAATATTTCATCAATCACAACCAATAAGCTAAAATCTGACAATGTTGAAAAGTACAATCCAATTAAAACAATAGCCCCGGGCAATTTATGTCTAAGATACAGCTATGGAAATTGAAGATATTGAAAATGATATATCTGGAGTACGACATTTGATATGTACTTTTGAAGAAGAAGAAAAAAATGAAAAAATGCTACAACCTTGGCAAAATATTGCCACATATTTTGATCCATTTGGCAATTTATGTCTAATATACAGCTATAGGGAAATTGAAGATATTGAAAATGATATATCTAGAGTACGACATTTGATATGTACTAAAAAAAAAAAATGAAAAAATGCTACAACCTTGGCAAAATATTGCCACATATTTTGATCCATGCAGTTAAATCTTTTTATGTCTAAGATATGGTTTCACATGGTAAAGAAATTGAAAATGGTATATCTACAGTACATTTGATAATTTAATGTTGCTTTTGCAGAAAAAAAAATGGAAAGAATGCTACAACTATGGCAAAATAAACTGCCACATCTTTGCCTGTAAAGTCAGTTGAATCTCTATATGTCTAAAAGATATAACTAAACATGTTAAAAAATATCTAATGTACGTCATTTGATATGAAATTTTAAGGAAAAAATAATTAATGCTACAATCTTGACAAAAAATATTTGCCACATCATTGGATGAATGCATTTAAAGACAGGCAAATCTTTTTATGTCTAAGATATAACTAGATTATGTTAAATATATTGAAAATGATGTATCTAGAGTACAACATTTGATATGTACTTTTGAAGACAAATATGGGAAAATGCTACAACCATGGCAAAAATAAATTGCTATGATTTAGGATTAATGGCATAAATCCAGTTGAATCTTCTTGTATCTCAGATAAAAGATATCGAAAGGGTGTGTCTAATGTAAACAAAAAAAAAACTATGCTGAAATGTTTTTATATTTTTAATTAATTGTGACCCCTCATATCGAAAGGTACCTTAAGGGTCCCAATTAATGAAAATTGATTTTTGGTCTCATCTGAAAGATTATATTTCAAGCTTTTAAATGACACCTTGCTTTTTGGTTATTGGATGTGCAATTGCAAAGTTACATCCAAATTAGTAAAAGGCATCGGTCTGATTCAGAAAACTATCGTTCTGAGAAAATCAAGTTGAAAGTTTCTGTACTGGTAAAACTTGAATGGAGATTTAAGGATTTTTATCTTGGTTTTCAAAACATTTGTCTTATGTTTTGGATGTTGGAAACTGATTAATATGGTAGAATACACTTCAAAGGTAACATTTCTGGTGAAATTAGAAATTCGACTTAGGACGTGATTTTTGACTATGCTCAGCTTCAGTGGCCCGTATCTGGTAGTTTGCTTTGCCGACCTTAAGGTACCTTTTGATATGATGGGTCACAATTGTAATAAGATAAAAAAAAATGGGTGGTTTTGGCATTCACAATGTTTATTCTATATTCTTTATCTGGTTTATAATTAGAACTAGCACCGTTCCCCTGTGTTGGACAGGGCACTGAAATCAGGGCTAGTTTATAATATGCTGAAAATAGGACGTTGTATCCGTCAGTTACTAAGGGCTTGATCACACCTAGCTAGTTTAATGTAGGGACGTGGAGTCGACCCTACATCGAACCCACTTCTCAGTGTAGTGTGATCACAAAATAAGTGGTTTCAACCCTACATCGAATCCACATTAACAATGTGGAGCGAGACCACCTTCATGAGGTAGTTTCGACCCCAGGAGGTGGGTTAGATTTTGTAATGTGAACACGACAATGTGGAGTCGACCCACATATACAGGAAGTAACAAGTACTTTCCTATTGTGTGTAATATTGATTTGTTGTCAAATATCTCTGACTGCTATATACATGCAAAGCATATCATACTAGTAGTAGCATAATTATAACTGGGAAGAGAAAAACTAAATAGTTTTCTCTTCCCAGATTATAATGTAGGGTCATGAAATTAAACTAGTTGTAAATGAAAAGAAGTTAAGTTAAAACTTGATATTATTGTTAAATATGAAACTTTGTTGAATTTACTCAAAAATAATTCTTATTACAATCCTACTTATCCCTGAAAGAAATATTAAAATACAACTGCACTTCTCTCCTTCACCATAACATTAACACATAGTTCAAAAATAACTGTAGTAACCTGTGTAAGAACACACAATTAATTGCCTCATGTTTTCAGAAATCGAATAGGGCCTACTATATATTACAATCTCTAGTATTTTGCCAAACATGATAAAGTAAAATAGTCTTAACATCATGAACATTCATTACTTCAGTGTGTTGTTTTCACATCCTGGTAAGTGGACTGAGTGGACTCACTCCACTTACCAGGATGTGGTAAGTGGACTCGCTCCACTTACATCATAACCCACTTTTAATCCACTTTGTGGGTGTAGGTGTGAACACAAAATTAATGTGGATCGACTCCACATTGGACCTAGGTCGAACCCACATATTTGTGATGTGAACACGCACTAAGATAATAATGAGTCAGTTGAGGTTTGTGTTGTCGATAATTGAAGAGCTAGAGGTGTATATATCTAGGGGCTGAGCATCAAAAAGGCCGATGCCCAAGAAGCTTGAAGGCTAAATCTTACACTGAGCGCCATCAGGGAGATCTCAATGAAGCTTGAAGGCCAAATCTTGTATTGGCAGCCATCAGGGATACCATAATGTCTTGCAGATTTCTATATAAGTGTGACAAAGTTGGTCAAATAGTCATTGGAGAATCACTAATTGTTGCATAAGGCCCAGTCCAGACTTCACTATCGTATCTAGAATATTTTGGTTAGAATATTCTATACAATTGTGGAGCCTGGACCGGGCATTAGGTTCTGCACATCCATAGGCTGTTGTTCCCTTGTGACATGTTCTGTGTCACAAGGGAACAGTGACATGAAGCAATGACCTGTGACATGTCCCATGGGTACAACCAGGATCTCTGGTACAACAAAACTATGGATACAGTGTTGAAGTAAAAATAAAGGTTCATTGTCTGTGTGATGTGACACGAGAAAACATGGGAACAAAGAACACAGCCACCGGGACGGCCACACAACACAAGGAAACAGTAGCATTAGAGCCTGTAGCTACCTCCCGTGTTTTGTTGATTTCCACTAAAACTAGTACCGTTCCCCTCATCCCTACAGACCATTCCCTTGTTCTCCACGGACCCAGCAAATTTGCACGCTGCCTGGGTTCAGCTCTAGCTAAGGGATGTTGGACACTGCCCTAGAAAAAATCGAGTACAATTCTAGTACAACATTCCTGAGATGCACATTTGGAATACAATTATAGTACAGTTTTAGTACAAATATAGTACAAATTTATGTACTATAAATATACTCAAATTGTACTTAAATGATGTTCCAAATGTGCACCTTAGGAATGTTGTACTATTTTTGTACTCGATTTTTACTAGGGTGATTGGATGTAGGACTAGGCACTATACACAGGGCTAGTTTTCCACATGAAGCAGAAAAACTGTAGATTTTTGACATACTCTTGATTGAACAAAAAATTAATAAGCACTGTGATTAATTTTGACTCCTACTAAGTACTGCATTGTGATACAAGCAATGCAAAGTATGCAAGATACTCATTTCGAATAGTTTATCACAAGTTAGACCTTTCTAAAAAATAATTTGTAACATAAACTTTTCGACAACGAAAAAAATCACAAACCATATATTCTTAGTCACATGCTTTGTAGCATGGTGTTAATAACATTTTCTTCATCTAGTCAACTCACTGCTCAAAATAGGACATTTATCGAGTTCAATTCTCTAGTTTACATTTTTGTTAACAAATTATTGGTTCCGAATAATAAAAAAAAGCAGGCTTTTAGTTGGAGTTTTAGTTAACAAATTCTACTTAACTGATTTGTTAAGGGAACAATTTAAAAATTAGCATTGAAATGCAACTTCGTATTATTACAAAAATTAGTCACCATTGACAAGATATAATCTATGGTAATCTGTCATAATTATTTGTCGAAAATAATAACACTAATCAATAGTATACCAAGGTGTCGATACTCGATGATGTGATTTCAATCATCGACTTTCTATTTCAGTATTAATGTAATCACAAAGGCTTATAGCAAATTTGCACCTCAGAAAGAACTATAAACACCCGTTCAAATAATATTTCACGTGGTTGATATTTTCAACCAATTTACAAATTTGTTAACGACTAGACTTTTTTCTTTGTGTGAACGAAATGTGCCGTTAAATTGCACTTCTGTGAACATTTTCTCTCGTAAAATGACCGCGTATCTATTGTTCTCCTTTAGCCGATTACAAAAACTGAATTTCACAGTCAGTAGCATTACAAATTGTAAATCGTTTGTAATGGGTTTACAAAATTGTCAGTTCGTCAAATCTTTTGTAAATATGAATAGACTTCACACTAGGATTACATGGACTGGTAGGCGCAATGAAAAGGAATTAGAATTTACACATATGCTAATTTAACAAAAATGTTGTTAACTATTTTGTTTACTCTCGTAAACTCGATATTTGAACTCGAGAATTGTGTCTGTTAGTTGCTAAGATAATGAGTCAGTTGAGATTTGTACCGTCGATAATTGCCGAGTTAGATATCTGGGGGCTGAACATCAAAGACGCCGATGATCAAGAACCTTGAAGGAAAGACATGCGTTCGTTGTAATCAGCACGATATCTTTTTCTCAATATTTTTACTGCACCGCAAATGAGCACAATACCTTTTTCTTAATATGTTTAGTTTGTGTGATTTGTTCTCTTTCTTTTAAATTTTTATTAATTAATTTTGATTTTTTAAGCAAATTTCATGCAAAAAACACCAATTAAATTGTTCTAAACCCTAAGTTTTTAATTGTTAATTTAGATATGAAAAAAAAATTCAACAAAATAACAATTAGCCGCGATTTGAGTTTGAAGCCACTGGATAAAAATAGAGTACTATAATAGCATAATATGATCACTTCACCTATTTCGATTCATAGAACCCTTGTTGTTTTTTTCGGGAGACACAAACCATATAATTTATAAAGGTATATAACTACCAAGTCCAGTGATCTAGAAAGCTAGTTAATACCCATCCCGAAAAAAATTGGGGTGAGATCAGTGGGCTATCTAGAGCTCGGGTGTATTCTAGTAGTCAGTGGATGAATTATAATGTGATGGTGGATTTGTATTTGTGGATAGTATCACTGAAAAAATAAAGACCCTAGTATAGGGACTACAATTCACCATGAATTTTTGCACATCCATACATTACTAGCTTTTTAAAAACTTAAGATATATCTCAACGAATATGCATGGATGCAGGGAAAAAACCAAATTGACCTCACCACCTTTTTCACATTATTATTATTATTACCAAGTTCTTATATGGCGCCCTACAAAGAACAGAGCGCCTTACAATAAGAAATAAACACAGAAAAAAGGTTAAAAAACAAATGGAAAAATACAAGCAAATCTACACAGGAAACAAGTGTGTTTTAAGCAGCCGCTTGAACACAGGGATGAAACAAATGTGTTTTAAGCAGCCGCTTGAACACAGGGATGGATGTTGCCTCTATTAGATCAATAGGAAGCTCGTTCCACAACCGAGGAGCACAACAATGAATGAAGAATCGCCAGCGGTCTTAAAAGATCTGGGAATAGAAAGACGGGTGAGATCTGAAGAGGAACGAAGCCGAGCTCTGTATTCATGCGTTGATTGACTTCTCAGAAGATGAATGAGTTCAACAAGATAACTTGGAGCGGCGGAATGAATGCATTTAAAAACATACATCAGTAACTTGTAGCTAATTTGTTGCTTGACTGGTAGCCAATGTAAACTGTTCAACAATGGTGCAGAGGGCTGGTCCCTACCGCAACTGAAAACCAATCTAGCAGCTTTATTCTGCAGGCGCTGTAAACGTTTTAGATCAGCTTCCCATTTTAAAAAATTTACGCTTGTCTTGTAGCCAAAGTAAATAATTATCTATAACAAATGACCTTATATATAATATAAGAACAAAACCCCTAGCATAAATTCCTAATGTTCATTTATTCCTCAGCTCAAACTACTAAAGTTAATGATCAAATTGCGTGAGTAAGCTTACGTCACTAACAAACAACAGTGCATCTTCCTTAGCCATCAAATTGGTAATGTCCGTTTCAGGATTAGCCTGATGCGTACTAAATTCAGAAAATCTATTTGTGAAGAGACAGTCTAATATCTCGAGATTATGAACCATTATATTACGTCTCAAAGGTCAAAGCAATATTGTTATTTCAGTTCTTAAAAATCAATTCTTGTGTCTCGCTTCTTAATTCAATCGCAATACTTTATTAAACAGACAGAATACTACATATTATTTAATTGCAACATTTTATGGAGTGGAATATGATTTTAATAAACTGTATATAAAGAAATTCCATGAAAAATAATAATAATGGAAACTTGTAAAGCGCAAGCATCCGTCTAGAAAAAGACGCTCACTGCACAAGAAATACAATAATAAGCAAAAGTCATCTTGAATATTGAAAGAGCCTTTATATTTATTAGTTAAAGTTAGGAATTGGCTTGCTCAGACTTCAAAATGCCATAAAGTAAGACCCGGTCCAGACTCCACTATCATATAGAATATTTTGCTTAGAATATTCTATGCTGACGACAAAATGACGTAGGTCATCAAATTAAACTGTGTGTTTTATTCGATGATATACGTCATTTTGTCGTCAGCATAGAATATTCTAAACAAAATATTCTATACGATAGTGGAGTCTGGACCGGGCCTAATGGAATATTGACAAAGTAGCATCACTAACATGCAAACTTCAGATTTGTGTTAGTCCTTAACTTTTCTGGTACATAACAATTAACATAAGATTTAAGCATTCTGAGAGGGTTAAACAGGCTTACAGCACAGCACAAGAAATTGTGCTGTAAGCCCAAGAATAAGATTTAAGATCAGTTTGATTGTATTTTTAGAAAAGTTTTAATCATTAACCATATCAAATGTTTATTTGAATGTCTATATTTGTTTTTCTTTCATGAATTTAAATAGGCCTATCCATGATTTGAGATTTACTTTCTTAGTACAAAATGGCCCAGGTTCGACCCTTGCAGAGATAGTATTATGGCCAAAAATATTCTTTACTCCCTTTTATTATTTAACATATCCTAATGGCAGAGTTATGTCTGCAATAAATCTAATGAAAAATATTCACTGTAGTCTTTAAAGACGATCACGGAATATTTTTCACCAACAGATGACAGCATTACAGAATCGGTTGTTTGTCAGTAGCGGGATAATATTTACGAACGCGCGCATGGTATCTAAGCATAAGATTTGCGCCTTATACACGCAAAACATAACACGCTCACTTGTTATACACTGTTTTCCCGGTAAGCACCGAACAACACGCAAAATAGCACAAAATAGTAAAGAGTGCTTCTGAATCAGCGGGCCTTCAGTGATGAAACTTTTTATGTGTGTTTTTCTATACTACAAAATACAGATTTTTCAAATATTTGTTACCTACTGAATTTTTTAATTATTTAACATACTTCATAATCAAAATGGCAACTATTCCCTTCACAATTTTCTTTTATTCATGTGACGAAATAGAGCAGAGCCTAATCTACTAGTCTGAATCACCGACTAATCGAGACAATCTCCAATTAATAAATATTGAAACAAAACATTACAACTTCACTACTCCTATATCCAGCTATTTACACTTTAACACATTGCCATCTTTTTTCACTTGCAAAGTGCAGTTCACCTCTCTCACTTATCACACATATCCATCTGAAATTGTCTTTCCTATTGAATAAAATCGCTACAATTATCAAATATCTTTATAAAAACATTACCAAAATATTAAAAGGAATAGAAATACAATTCCTGTTCTCTTGATCACCCTTCCCAATGTTGATGCACGAATCCCAATCAACCAATAGTGATATCTATCAACACATGAGGAGGTAGGTACTTTTGGATTCAAATGAGGATATCATGATCAAGTATAAAAAGAGGGATACCAACCTATTAATTGTGTTTATAGGTGTTAAAAACAGCAAAAAATAAGAAACTGCTCCAGGTTTGATTAGTTCATCTAATTCAATAAATGGATTTGCTCACTTGCGCCTTTTCTTGGCAGCACTCCCATTTTTTGTTTTGGCCTCTTTTGGGGAGTTTTTCAGGGGGGGGATGATGCTAACCAGAATTGCCCTGTTGATTTGCCCAATAGGCAAACGAGTTCGAATGGTGACCTCAGTGCCTCGCGCATGTCGGCTTTAGCTGGATGTGACAGCTGCCAATCATTGCATCATCCATTTCGCGGGTTTTTGGGTTTTTCCTCCCTGCCTTTCCAC
>JXSR01S000310.1:83476-93497 GCA_000969725.1 Ophiothrix spiculata
TGAGGTAGGGGAAGGGTGTAGCTCCTACAAACCTCTGATATGAAAATCAAAAAAATTGATTTAAATCAAAAAAATCCGATTTAAATCAAATAAATCGATTTTTTTGATTTTTTTAAAAAAATCGTGATTTTTGCCAACCTTGGCTCAGCCAACACAAATAAAGAAGATGACCAACCCATCTACTGATGCTATGTGCTATGTACACATAACAACGGCCACCAACTGAAGTCTGGTAATAGGAAGGAAATGCAGAAATATCGGTATGATATCAGTGAACGCTTTTGTTGTGCAGTCCGTTGCCAGTTGGTACTGGACCATAACTGAAGGCATTTTTAACAAATCGCAAGGTTTTAACTCTTCGAGTAAGATTCTTGCGGTATGCTTTTGTCGTCTCTATGGCTCATGGACACCACCCGGTCTCCGCACAGACACCCTTCGGTCACAAGCTAATGTCGTGCAGTCTACGGTCGGTGTCCGCTGAATTTGAATGAATAAACCCATCATAAACCTCGCTGCAAGGTTATGTGACCAGCGTATCAGTCGCATACTAGATGACCTACTTCCAATAAATCACCATAATTGCACGGCCAATTATCTCATTACACAATTTCACACAGATTTCACCAATTTGCTGTCCCTTGCAGCATTCAGACTGACCACCAGCCCTCGTGTTTAATGGGATCAAATTGGACATTTAATTAGTAGGTCATTACGACAAAATTCTCTTGATGTAGAGTGGTTTGACGAGAAAGCCATTCCAGTCACGAGCCCGGGGGGCTTCTTAGTACAAACGGGGTAAATGGGGACGTGCCGCAAATTCGGTTAGCAAAATCAGGCTTTCTGGTATTCCAATAGGTCCTTTTTCTTCGCAAAATGAGGTATTTTGATGGGTTTTCTTTTCAAAATGCCACAAATTTTGACATTTCTTCTCAAAATGATATAAATTTTGCCAAAATAGTGCAAATTTGGACAGAAAAAATGGGATTTTTGATTAAATTTGGCTCAAAATTTAGAAGATTTGGTATATGGATGGGTCAATTCTTCTTAAAAATTGGTATTTGGATGTAATGGGTGGCTTTCCAATTTTCCCAGAGGCACGTCCCTACCCAAACCAAATTTGAGTACCCCCCTCACGAGGCCTGTTCATGGGCAATGCAGTTTCTTTTAGTTAAGGAAAAATATCACAGGTTGGTGTCATAACCTTGGAAAATAGCTACACTACATGCAGGATTTTTTAAGAAAATGTGCTATGTGAAACAGTTTTCTTTTTCTTTTCATTGATTTAGGCCACTTTTCAAAATTCTTTAGAAATTTTCATTAAACAGTATACACATTTATCGCTTTATTCTGTGTTTTAATACAATTATTTTTATCAAGGGGTCACTTATCGGACAAAGTATGATATCTCAAAATAATCCATCCACCAACTTCTCATAACAGCTTACAAATTGGCCTGTGTTTATTCAACTGTCCTCAACTGTCCAAAAGCATCTTCAACTGACCAAATTATTCTCGTAATAATTCATTTTGTTTTGTCCAGAGAGAGAAAATGGAGGTCAGGAGCAAAACTTGATGATGGAACTTGGTCTACAGCAATATAGGAATTAGGCCAAAAAAAATAAATTGTTTGTTTGCCCTTCCAGTGGAAAAATTAAAATTTTGGGTCGGTCGGTTGATCTTTTTTTTTTTACTCTTCACATATAGTTTATTGATCTTTTTTTTTTACCCTTCACATATAGTTTAAAGAATCATGTCATTCCATGGATTTTATCGTGAATACCAAGCAATGCAGGGCTTAATCAAAGATTGTGGGTCATTATTTAGAGGAAATATGCATTTTATACTACGAAATGTGACTTTATACTGCTAAATTTTACGTTTTACATCGAAAATATTGAGTTTTCATATTTTACATGTTTGAAGAAAAAATTAAATAAAATTGCGACCCAAATTTTTGGCATTTTTAGGGTCGGTCGTGGAGGGCAAACAAACATATATTTTTAGGCCTTATTGGAAATGGTGCAGCTGTGTTTTGGAATCTATGGGGTTTTTGGCCTTAAAATGAAAAATTGTTATAGGGACTAGCCTAGAATCTATACAGAATTAAAGGGACAATCCATGATCTACAGCTACTACTACTATCCCCCTCCCAGGTCACTTTTATTGATATTCAGTAATAAATATTATTATTCATTATTTATTATTAAAAAATTATAATTTTCTAATCAATCTTCATTACATTAAAAATCATCAATACTTTTCATTAATAATACAGACCTAAAACAAAAAATATTTTGATTTGTTGCCAGAAGTGATATACTCTTAGGCCAAAAAAAAATAAATTGTTTGGTTGTCCTCCACAACTTTTTTTGAGCAAGTGTGGGCGGGCAGATTTTTTTTTTTTTTTTAGATTTTTTTTTCAAATGTAAGTCAAAATTACACACAATTATGGCCTCTATAAAGATGCAAATAAGTCTACTGTACCGAAAAATTGCTTTTTACAAGTTTAAAAACAGTTTTAAATGGAAACAAAATGAAAACAGCAACTTAAAAATATTTTTAAAAAATGAAAATTCTCAAAGGAAAAAAATAAACTTTTTTTGAAAATCTGAAAATTAGGCGCAGTATACTTTTGTACAGTAAAAACTTTTTCCCAGTTTCGAAAAATAGGGGCGGGCAGTCGAGGACAACCAAACAACTTTTTTTTTGGGGGGGGGGGCCTTAGGTGTATTGTTTTGTTTTTTAAAGCTGGGATAATTCACATCCTCCATAATATTTGACGATTTAGTCATTTTCTTTGATTTTTTTTTTAATACTATGAATTCAATATATTTGGTTTCTAAGAATTAAATTATCAATTTCATGTGGAATCCAGGGTTGTTCCTTTTGCTATTTTTAAATCGAAAAAATATCAAATTTGAGATATTCCCAAAATTCAAAAACCTGATTTGTGTTCATCAACATGTTGGTTTTTTCCCATCTTCAATTTAGAATAGTCAGATAAATTGCCTTTCACTAAAGGCTAGTAATCTATAAAATAAAAGTCTGCCCTCTTATTTTGAGATAGTATGTGAAATAGGGTATACTGATTGTAAATTCACACACAAGTCCAGAGGAGGTTGGTCATGATCCATTCAATTATGAAGCATTTTACTATGATTGCGGTGTGTAAAGATACAGTCATGTGACCGTGCCAAATCAAAAAGTGTTGGCTAACTCAAACACAGTGAAACATAAATGATTCAAAATATGAAGGTATTGGAGTTGTCTGTTTACAAACAAACAAAATATTTATTTTGAAAATTGTGTTACGTGTAAATCCAACGTGATTTTAAATTGCAGGAAATGGTACTTTTAGAGTATACTCCTGTTTTGCAATTGAAATTTACCACTATCACCCAGTTTGGAATAAATGCAGAACCACGACAGTCAAACTTGAACGATTATAGCCCTGGGGTTCTATTTCACCTGCGCTTAAACCCGTATCTATCTCTTGCCTTGTTCAGACGATCGTTGACTAGCCGTTGATATCATCGAAGACTTAGTCATCGATGATTAACTTGTGGTTTATGACCGTCTGAATGCGATCGTTGACAAGGAAACTTCGACGAAACTTCAAGTTATAAACCACAAGCAATCTTATGGTTTACGCGTAATCAACGACTTGTCATCGAGGTTTAGGTCCGTCTGAATTGTTTGTCAACGACATCGAAGATAAGCGTGACTATTGATGCATGAACCTGTGTACATTTACCCTATGTTATCTCTCTGGGCCTATTGTATAATGTACATGTAACATAACTGAATGCCTGAATCTCATTTGCTGATGTCAACTTGTTTACTAATATTTCAAAATTATATTTATATACAGCGTGGCTATTGGCTAATATTTTATCGACAAATTTAATTTTTTAGGTAAAAATATGTCGGGGAATTATTTTTTGATTTTGAAATGACAGATTATGTTAATTTAAAGAATTTGGCCATTTTTTTATGGATATTTTCTTTAATTTCTTAATTTATTTATTAATAATTATTTATCATACAACATGACGACTGACTAAGTATGATAAAGGCTACCCTCTTCTTCATAGATATATTCTCTTTTTCGTTTGTTATGTACTCTTATAGTTTTCCCAATTTGCTTCTTTTGACATGATTTCAGAACTGAGAAAAAAAATTACATACTGGCATCTAGCGAAACGTAAAACGATGATTATTATACTAGCAAATAATCATCGATGACAGCGTTAAGTATGAACGCGCGTCGTTGACTAAAGGTCAATATTTAATCATCGATGATTAGTTGTCATCGATGATTACACTTCGTATGAACAAAACTTCTATGTGACTGCTGGGGATTCTATGATGGCAGACTGGTCACTGGAGATATGCCAGTTTTCTGGTGATACAATTTATGGTGTAGAATTCTGCTCCGGGCTCTATGATTTTCTACAAGGTGTTTTAGAAAAAATATATGTTTACACAACAAGATTTTTCCCCCTTACGTGTAAATTTATGCAAATTGTCTTATACTTCACAAAAGTGATCACAAAGACGCATTTTTTTTATGAAAGAATTCTGCTCTGGACAAATATATGTATTGATCTACTGGTTTACAATGCTAAATCGTCGAGATCAAAAAAGTTGTATGGACTGCAATAGCTGCCATTTTTCATTAATTTTGATTGTAGACTTATTTGTAATGTCCAGTCTCGGGTCAGTGGCTCTTGAAAGAGCCACTGACATATAGGGAAATTTTAGGGATTTTTCCCATTCTAGGTGTTCAATAAATATGTCATATATAGCAACCATTGTAGATACATCTTTCTTGCACTCACATGAGGAAATGTTTTACCCTCAAATGACATGGCAAATGATTTATATTATTGGCATAATTTTTTTTCTTACAAAAACACATTTTATGAAAGAATTAAACCTGTTCTGACTATGCGATTTTCTGCAAAGTATCTCGGCCAAAAAAAAATACAGGTTTTTAAAAACATCATTAGATGTTTTATCCAGACAACATTCATGTATTATAGTCCACAACAACACAGTTATGATTTGCAAGAAAAAGGAGTCAATTCCTTCATGAAAACACACCAAAATAGGGTGTTTCTTAGTAAATCCAAATCTAAATGTACAGAGAGCATACCAGACACACTGAGAATTATTATGCTTCAACACAAACACCCCCACTTTGTTTACTGGGATGCGTGCAACACCTGTGTTTATGTCCAGTATCACGTCCCATCTATCTATATGTAGCAAGACTAGCCAAGATGTTTATTTCCTTATAAATCTATACATGGTACCTAGGAATTGAGCAAAACATCTCGAGGCTAGCCTCGATAAACAATACTATATTGTCTCTAATAAACTCTATAAAGGTATGTGCCTGTTGTTTTTATATTTTTTTACGAGGATGTGCAACACACAGACTTTCAGATTTCGACCATTCTCTATCCCTTTAAAAAGGCAATTATGCTACCCATCGTTATACCGTTTTTCTGCAAAAAATGCCAAATTTTGCCCAAATTGGGTGCCTCTTGAAGCAATTTTCAAAAAAACACCCAATTTTACAATTCGGGTACATTTGGTCTGTGACAAAAACCTACCCATCAATATACCAAAAAATTGTGAAATTATACCCCAAAATTTTGGCCCATATTTATATACCAACATCATGTGAGAATCCATCCGGGGTCTGTTGTGGTTTTTGTACAACCAGAGTGCCATCCAAAATGTCTAGTATGCTATCTCGACCTTGCCATACTTAAAAGAACTTTGTGGTAAGTAAGACAGATCAATATATCGATTAACTTGCTGTCTTGGTTGCAATTAGACATCTTTTTCAATTACATTAAAATTCAAATTTTTTTAAACGACAAACCATCATGGTAATATGTAAATCTCAAGTCTGTCGTGATGCATACCTGGTGACAGGTCAAAGTTCCAAATACAAATGTATGATGTGGTCTGCCACAGCGATACAAAAACGACGTCTACTCGGACACGACTTTAATTATCAAAATATGTAAAAATAACATTAGATTTCTGAGTATTTTTTGAGCTGCAACATTTACATTTTTACATTTGCGCATTCAGTTACAAAAACTTCAGGAAGTCAATAAATTAAGTCATGAACCCAAAAGTAATCAAAGAAAACTGAATTAAAGTATCCTAAGGTTACCATGACATCAGATTCAGATTCAGATTCAGAATTTATCAAACATCTAACAAATTTTTTTTGATCACCTATAGTTTTGAAGCAAACTTAACAAATTTGTACAACTGTTATAAAAAAGAATATGTCTAGCTTAGTAAATGTCCTTTCATGCAATCATTGGCAACTGTTAGCAATTCATACAATTAGGTTCTCAACAAAATAAAATACATATATATCAGCTATAATAGTTTCAATTTCCATCATTAACATTCAAACTAAATTATTTACTTTCATTAACCAATTGGGTGTTAAACATAGTATTAGCTAGAGAAGGTTTAATAGTGTTCAAATTTGAATGGGTAAAAACTAAATTATTTACTTTCATTAACCAATTGGGTGCTAAGCATAGTGTTGGCTAGCAGAGGTTTAGTAATGTTCAAATTTGAACTGCGTCTTTAATTAAATCCTTGCTAAGATGTTGGTGCTAAAAATGTAAATTTGTAATTGCTCACAGAGAATCCCGAGACGCAGGCTGCCACCACCCAAATGAGATTTGGGTTGCGGCAGCTGAACACACAACAATGGCAAACCCATATTTTGAATTGGCGATAACGGGCCGGTCGGACCAGACGTTACCCTTTATTACACACAGTTAATAACACATAACACAGGTTATCCTTTTCTCTACAATATGATAACAATTGGGTGTTGCGTACATTTACCATCTTTTAACATCCTTTTTACAACATATTACAATTGTTCGTTGCATACATTTACCATCCTTTGACATACAAATCAATAAACATGCCTGTTAACCTGACATAACGTTTCTTATAATATTTAGTCCTAGGAGAACTAAAAAACACTTGGAGATGCCCATGCACTCCAACTGCTGTTTAATCCATATAGCAACACAAAAGTTGGAACTAAAGAACACTTGGAGTTGCCCTTGCTCTCCAAGTGCTGTTTAATCCGTGCCTGCAAAGGACAGGAAGCAGCTCGGTCCCAACCGGATCGGATGGACCTCAAACATATTAGCAACGAGGTTTCTCCGGAGACATGAAGAATCACCCGGAGTTCCAGATCTAGCTGGCCCCGAACTGCCAACCCATGCGCACAACACTTGGCGCAACTTAAACCAGGGCAAACTGCAACAGTGGGGAGGGAGGGAGGGATTTTTAACTTATAACATGTCTGGTCGACGACTGGCCGAAAAGTGAGGCAGACGCGGAAAATCCAAACTAGGAATTGTATCCTATGACGCACTCCCAGGGGGGCTACTCAAATTTGGTTTGGGTAGGGAAGTGCCTCTGGGAAATTTGGAAAGCCACCTAATCCAAATCCAATTTTTAAGAAAAATTGACCCATCCATATACCAAATTTAATCAAAAATCTTATTCTTTCTGTCCAAATTTGCTCTATTTTGGCAAAATTGTCTATCATTTTGAGAAGAAATGTCCAAATTTGCGGCATTTGGCGCAAATTTCTGAAAATTTTGAAAGAAAACCCATCAAAATACCACATTTTTGCGAAGAAAAAGGACCGATTGGAATACCAGAAAGCCTGATTTTGCTACCCCAATTTGCGGCACGTCCCCATAACCCGTTTTGAACTAAGTAGCCCCCCCCCCCCGGACGCACTATTAATTTATTCTCCACAAAACCCTGGTGCCAAAGATGTATGTTTATCCACTTACCATAGGGGCCTACCGTATCCACTGGTCCAAATCCCCTTTTTACCATACCAATAACCGTTTAAATATATAATATCCTGTATTTTAAGCAAATAACGTTCCACTGGGTAGCTGAGCAGTTAGAGCATGGACTTGCAATACAGAGGTTGTTGGTTCGAGTCCAGGGTGCGGCAGTTCATGTCTCCTCATTTCCTGAGGCAAGTAGAAACTTTACTCTAATTGCTCTGTGGTTCAGAAGTCGCGTTAAGCCGGGAAGCCGTTGGTCCCCTGTGCGAATGCTCCTTCTTGGGGCACTGCATACAGTGTATACCTGCATGTTGAACTAAACACGAGAACTCTCTTACCTCCCTGTTGATATGTTTTCAAATTCAAAGATCATGGCAAAGCTCACCACCTCCAACCCTTTTTTAGCCAAAGTTCGCCAATTTCCATAGATTAACAGGGGACGGAGATACCAGGCTTTGTATACCAGCCCGTGTAATGGCGTCATCAGCCATGGAGCTCAAATTGGGGGCCACTCAGTTCCCGCCAAAATGAACTCCCGAGTGCCGAGACAACCTGCGCAAATAATATTTTACGCAAATGATACGCCAACCTGCACGCAAAGCATGTGTGCATGTTTCAATATTTGCGCATTATGACAAGGTGCGATGCATCATCGGCAAGCTATCGGCAAAAACCCGAATACCCCCAACTTAGTCTCCATGCCGGAATAAAAATGGTGGCGTGCCTTGTATCTCCCCTGTAAATCTATGCCAATTTCAGTTCTTATACTTCCTAAAAACTCACCTTATTATCCAACCAATTTTCCTAAATGAGATACCGTAAATTCCTGGGTGCCTCTGTATTGTCCTATAATATCCCAAATCCAAAAACTTTGGTTTCCAATTTCTTGCGATATAAATCCATATAAAATCCAATTCCCAGGAAATGCGTTCTTATGTTGTACTAATCAAATCATGGCATATAGTCTGTAAAATGATACAATGTAAACAAGGAAACAGTATTAATTAATCAGTTAGTTATCAAGCATAAACAATAGGGTTGACCGTACACATAAGCCGAACTTTGCATTTCATACAATATTTTATCAATACCATATTCAGAGGCTAAGGTCCGTATTTTCAAAAGAGGTTTAGATTTAGACCGGTTTTAAAGTTAGACAGGGTCTAAGTCAAAGTCTACTGCCATAAAAGCACCTTTTGTTACAATTTTGAACTTCAACAACTTTAAAAATAAAAGATTCAACCACAAATTTTACAAACGACACATAATATGACAATATTGGTCAAGGAAACTATATCCAGCTATGATACAAAAATTTTACTTAAACCGGGTCTAACTTTAAACCTGGTCTAACTCTTAAACCTCTTCTGAACACACTGACCTAAGAGTCTGATACCTTTAAATTCTTTTTTGAGAATTTGGCACCACATTTATAATGTTCTCATGTCCCATGTAAATGGCTGATTTGCTCTACCAAGTATGCTCATTAATGCTCTTCTGCAAACTCTTCTCTAGTTCTTAGGAATGTGGTATGTTTGCCATTGCCAAGCCGTTTCACACCAAACCTTCAAAGTTAGAGCACTCAGTCACTCTATACTGAACAAAATGTACACAATGCATACATTGCAGTTTGTCATTAGAGGGCCGGGTCTAAGTACAAGTATGAAACTGAAAACACAGGAAAAAAAGCCTTGAAAAACAAACAACCCTTAGGGCAATGAAAGGGTCTAGGGTATGCATTTCAAAGCATACCTAGGACAGACATTTATTTTACATCATAGTTATTTTATATGCTTTTGTTAATTTTAATCATTCTGTTATTGATCATTGTCAAAGACGCGTTTTTTTATGCCTGCACCAGGCAGTGGCGTGCCCAAAGGGGGGGCCGGGGGGGCACGTGCCCCCCCCCCCAGTTTGATGAGTCAGTCGGGGGAAACGGCCCATTCGGGCATCTTGACACAAAAAAGATAGAAAAGAAAGGGGAGGAGAGAAAAAAATCGAAGGGAAAGAGAAGAAAATACCTTGAATTTCCCTTTGTTTTTGATAATTTAAGTATGAAAAAGCAAAAATTTTGCGCGCTTCGCGCGAAAGTCCTGTTATTCTGTCAATATTCACTCAAAATTTGCAGTGTTTTGCGTTAATTGAAAAAA
>JXSR01S000310.1:116047-127026 GCA_000969725.1 Ophiothrix spiculata
ATTCTGGCTGAATTTGAGGTGTGGACTTAGTCCCAAGATGGTCTGTATGAACATGCTTTTGACTTG
Source organism: Ophiothrix spiculata (assembly GCA_000969725.1). Lineage (NCBI taxonomy): Eukaryota > Metazoa > Echinodermata > Ophiuroidea > Amphilepidida > Ophiotrichidae > Ophiothrix > Ophiothrix spiculata. The sequence goes on from JXSR01S000310.1 coordinate 116,114, forward strand.
ACACTAAGTCAAATCATGGTGCCAGGACTAGGGGCTAGCAACAGCTTATGCTGGAGCAAGCAGTCGGGAAAAGTCCATTTCATGATGAAATTAAATCAACAAATGTTCACTGGATAGCTTTTGGCATCACTCTAAACTATGAAAACATGAAAAACTTACCACACCCCCTTTAGACAAAGGTCTGGGAACGCTCCTGAAAATGTATCCTTATAATTAATTTGCGTTTAGAAATCCCTCGTCCCTAAATCTACTAGTAAATTGTGTCTTATGCCACCTGGTCTCATGAAAAAAATGAATGATGGCCTGTTTTATTTCAGAGAAATAAAATTCTTTTTTGGGTTGTCCTTCGTTTAACTCCTCAAACGAGTGGAAATTCACTGTTTTTGGAGTGATTTTCACTCTATATGAGTGGAAATTTGCTGTTTGTCAACAAAACCACTCCTTTTTGAATGGTTTACAAGAGTTTCACTCTTTGGGGCGTGAAATTTTCACTCGATTACATTTAGAGAGTAGTTAGAAAGCCTATCACTTTACCAAATTTTACTTATAACGTTGCATATGTGCCGACCGAGGTGCCGACACAAACTCTGACAGGCGCTGACAGTTTCGAAGAGCTGAAGATCAGTGGCGTATCCAGCAGGGGGGGTCGTCAAGGGGAGCCCCCTGAACAAACCTTCCCCCCCCCCTTTATGCCCCCAAGTGAAATTTGACTTTGTACATGGGTCTTTGGAGAACTCGTATCTTTGCTTTGTTCTCGCCCCCTTGAAACGAATCTGCCCCTGTCTCGCCCCCTCGAGCCCTCATTTAAGAAAGTCTAGTTACGCCACTGCTGAAGATTTGAACATGCTGAATTGCTGAATGTGCAAGAAGAAAGAAGAAATCTGTATTTGTTAAACCTAAAAGCTGGATGAAAATGCTTATATTTTGCCAACAAAAAGCTAGCTGTTTCTTTTCGTTTGATTCTCTTATAAGTCAGGCGCAACGCCGGGATGTCCAAAAGGTACACCCAAAACTTTTTGACATAGCTTTTGAAAACGTTTGAAAAATAAAAAAAAGTATCAGAAGCGCACGATGTCAACATGATCAAAGTAACTCAAACTTACAAGACTCGGAAATGACACAAGCTACGACATGCACAGGGACGATGGACTCATGGTCATATAGGTCTAAACGACAGTCGTTAGAAAAATAAAAATAATAATAAAAATGCGTCGCACACTCCCTATCATGATTCTTAAACAACAAGGGAAAATTAGCCTACGACTGCGTATTAGCATACCAGACTGGATCTATACCAGTCGTTAAATGGGGGCCCTCACTTCCTGTTGTTCGGACCATTCACCAACCAACACAGTGAAGCGTGTGTGTAGTACTAGTTCACGTGCAAGAAAGTCGAATCTGCAATGGCTGCCCTAAGTTATATTTATTTTCACCTTAATTGTCACAAGAATGTGAATAATCCCTCAAAATGTTCCTGTCATATGTCAGTGGTTCTTGAAATGGTTTTCAGGTGATGGTGTCACCTGAAGAACCATTTCAAGAACCACTGACCCAAGACTGGAGGCCTTCATGTAGTGTGCAATCGAAATTTATGACGTAAGGCAGCCATTGCAGATACGACTTTCTTGCACACACATGATGAGTTTGTTGTAAGACTGATGGATTATAATTAGTATGAGCACTTGTGTATTAAAGCTCTGTGGCGGTGTCAATGATAATATATTACAATGGAAGTGGCTATAGACACATGATATCGTACGTCAATATCCTCACCCGAAATGGCTTATATAGACACGATCATCATGTGTGAGAAAGTGAATGGCTATGGAGCCGATAGGCGAAAGAAGCGCGATCGACACCCGGCCATCCAGAGGCCGGTTATGTGGTAGGAACTCGCTGAAAACTTATTATGGCGCAGGGTTTTAAAGTTGCTTAAACAGGTTCGTTGTTTTTGTTTGTTCTTTTGTTTTTGGTTGAAGAAAAATGCGCTTGAAAGCCAATTTACAAATGCGCACGATTTTTTGAGATAAACTTATTTGACCTATGATGTACAAAATGGATATTTATATGTTGGCAATCGGCTAAATAAGATGTACAAAACGACTTAAGGCTCTGTCACACATCACGAAACGTATGAATAACGAACTAATAACGTACACTGGTTTGGTCATTGAAATACATGTATATCGATGACCAAACAGTGTACGTTATTAGTACGTTATTCGCACGGTACGGTGATGTGTGACAGAGCCTTTATTACACAGCGACGTGTCCGTCCAACCGATCATCGGGTATAATCATCGGGTCAATAGCCTCATCCGAAATGGCTATATAGACACGATCATCGTTGTCAATATCCTTACTCAAAATGGCTATAGACGCGATGATCGATTCAATATCCTCGGCCATTCACAATACCAACCAGCGCCGCAGCGGAAAAGGTAGACGGCGATTATTTACAAAAAATACAGATTCAAATTATACAGGTCAGATATTCAATAATTCAATGTTTGCGTACATGCATCAAGAGATAATAGGAAGTTTATTCAGTGTTCATCAGAGACGGTATGTAACAGTATTAAAACAGTTTCCAATGAGAGGATTGCAGGCAGGAACGAATTGTCGAAAATTAATATACCCCCCTTCGGAGTAACGCCCTGCGAGGCAGGTTTTTCTCACCCCGACCCCGTCGTTCCCCGACAATTTTTTTCTAGACCAGACCGACCCGGACCGACAGTTTTTTCATGATTTCCCGGTCAAGATTGGCCTGTGGTAAATGTTTTTGTTTACCACGTTGTAGAAAACAATTCTTTCTGCTTTTGCAGATAGTGATTTGTTCCCGTTTTTGGTTGATCTTTTTTAAAGTATGGATTATTTAGATGATCGAGTACCTCATTCTTGTCAAGGAACGTTTTCTCCTCCCTATTTGATGGTCAAATTGTTTTGACCTATTTCCAATTTCTTGAAATCATGACTTTGAACTTAGAAAATCTTGCCAAATGTTCACCTCGATTCTCTCAGGCCTATAAATGTACATATACATCGGAAGGCCTGTGTTGAGGCTAGTCAAGATGGATATTTTTCCCCGACCCCGAGTTACCCCGAATTTCAAGTCATTAGAATGGTGTCTAACAATGATTATGTAAATTACGACATTAGGCCTATAGATAGAGCGATTAATTGTTGCACATTTTATTTTTACCCCGAACGACTTTTGCGTTTCCCGGACCGAATGTAAACTTTTCCCGACCCCGAGTAACTTTTCCCTGACCCGGTTGACCCCGGTAATATTTTTCCCGGACCGTACTGAACCCAAAAATAGCTCAAAAAATTCCTGACCCGGTTTCGGGAAATTTCAGGGTTTCCCCGCAGCAGGGCCTTACTTAGACCTACTAGTATGTCGACAAAACATTATATGTATTGTAGACATACTGATCTCCATTGAACAATGGTTAATTTTGCCAATTTTTTGAAGTCTCATTTTGAACAACTTGCATCATGAAAAATGTGGGAAATGTGCTCTTGCACACCTTAGTGAGTTGCTTAAGCCATAGGCCATGGTAGTCAAGGAGTTTACCAAACATAAACTTGTGAAAATTCATGATCATTTTTATGTAAACATTCACCTAAAATTTAAAAATGCGTGATCAAAGTACACATTTTGATTTTTTCAATCAAAAAATACTTAAGTAGATACTCATTAATATTGTTAACAATAATACATGAGTGATACAACAAAAAAGGAATGACAAATAGCAAAAAAGTCGGTGGCTAATTTTAGCCACCGAGAACACATGCGTTGTATTGGGAGAAATGTCAAACCGTAATGGCTGCCATGGTCGTCTAGCCTTACTTCAGAGTTTGCGTAACTTGTCCCAGCAAAAAATAACTCAGGAGAACAAGGGTTAAAGTTTGTAATGAATATTAGAGCCAGTCGTCTATGCAAACACAAAACAAACATAAATAACATTCACTGACAACCAACTTTAATATACTTGTCACTAATTGACTAAAGTTAGTGTGTGAATGATCGTGATCCTGATTTCGGAAAATTTACAGGCTGTATCTTTCGAAGTGGGGAGACTTTAACACGCCTTATAACATATCTAGTTATTTCCAATGTAGACCTTTATACAATTTCATCATACGTACCAAAAATATCTCCCATTCCAAGTCAAAACAATGATTTCAAACATTGCAAAGTCCCCGAAAAGTTGCAAAAGTATTACAGCTGATCACATGCACAGCTAATCAATTATGAATGCCCATCGTGCAGTTGATGAACAAAGGTACAGAAAATACCAAGTTAAAAGATACTTAATTTTGTGTCTAGACGTGAACTAGATTAGTCATTACAATTAAGCTATTAAATTAATATTGATTGATATAATTTTGCTATAAGAATATGATTTAAATTGATTATACTTTGAAACAAGAATATATTGAAATCAAAAGCAAACTTTACATTACACAATCTATACGTTTAAAAATAAGATGTCAACACTACGGTACAATAGATTGTTTACATTGTCATCCTCCTCCTCATCAATCATCACTACTATCATCTTTCATCGTCATCATCTACTAATAAACAATCACCATCAATATCATCATCATCATTATTCTCCTCCTCGCCATCGTCATCAACATCATTATATCCTTCCTCAGGCTCAGGTCAAGTTATCCAGGCTCCTCCTCCTTTATCTCCTCCTCCTCCTCCTCCTCCCCCTCCTCCTCCTCTTCCTCATCCTCCTCTGCATCATCATCGCATAATCGGCTGCATCATATCATTATTATCATCATCACTGTCATCATCATCGTTTCAGATTCAGTCATCAATATCATCATTATCATTATCATTATTCTCCTCCTCGCCATCGTCATCAACATCATTATATCCCTCCTCCTCCTTCTCCAGGCTCCTCCTCCTTCTCCTCCTCCTCCTCCTCCTCTTCTTCATCATCATCATCATAATAATAATAATAATCATCATCATCATCATCATCCCATCGTCATCAACATCATTACATCACTACTACCATCTTTCATCATCATCATCTGTAATGAAACAACCACCATCAATATCATCATCGTCATTATTCTCCTCCTCGCCATCGTCATCAACATCATTATATCCCTCCTCCTCCTCCTCCTCCTTCTTTTTCTTCTCCTTCTTCTCCTCCTCCTCCTCCTTCTCCTCAGCCTCCTCCTCCTCCTCTTCATCAACATCATCATAATCATCAGCATCATCAGCATCATTATCATCATCACTGTCATCATCATCGTTTTAGTTTTCTGATTCACTCATCAATATCATCATCATCATTATTCTCCTCACCATCGTCATCAACATTTCATCCCTCCTTCTCCATGCTCCTCTTCCTTCTCCTCCTCCTCCTCCTCCTCCTTCTCCTCTTCATCATCATCATCATTATCATCATCACTGTCATCATCATTTCAGTTTTCAGATTCAGTCATCAATATCATCATCATTATTCTCCTCCTCACCATCGTCATCAACATTATATCCATCCTCCTCCTTCTCCAGGCTCCTCCTCCTCCTCCTCGTCATAATCATCATCACCATCAACAACATTATTAATGGGCCTACATTCATAATTTCGATGTGAAAAAAACTCTTTTCTAGCCAAATAAAAAGAAGTGATTCCGACCGTTCGTTTCCAACTTACAAGCTATTCAGCATTTTGAAAATCCCCACAGGTTACTGTGTTGTAAAAACTGTCGGGCCCCGCGACACATTTCCTCACTTTTCTCAAAAATGCAAGCACATATGTGACCTTCCAGCTCGTATGAGCTGGAAGGTCACATATGTGCTTGCATATATGTGACCTTCCAGCTTATGTGACCTTCCAGCTCGTATGAGCAGTAATTGCCAGAAACTTCATTTTGCGCTACATGTGAATATACATGTCAAGGTTTTAATTTGCCGAAATTGATTTTTTGACAGATTCACAATCTTAGTGCTTACTACAAAATACCAGCAAAGTTTCATTTCAAAAAAATGATAGGAAATGTGAAATAAATCTGCATATTCTTAAGACGATAACAGAAAATATAGGGCTTACTGAACGTAGTTAGCAAATTTTGAAATTTGGAAACACTATTCACACAATTTTGGTACATAGTATTTGCTAGGTGATTGGAATTTGAAACAATATTCACACAATTTTGTGCGTTTTTGTTAGCTGATGCTTCAGGTTAGAAGTTTTTCCTCAGCAAATGTAGGCAAGAGACTTGTACTGAACAGTGTCCATAACATATTCTGAGAGGGGTGTTCCCCCTCATTAATTAGAACATTTTGGAATTTGGTAACACTATACTCACGCGATTTGGTGCATGCATAGGTTTTGCTAGCTGATGCCTCGAAGTTGGCTTCCCCTTCCCCGTCAAGAGACTCACATTGAACAGTGGACAAAACATAATACACTCTAAATGAAACGGAAGCGTTCTAATTTTAAACACCAGAAGGTGTTAAACTATTCTAAGTTTATCTTAAAGTTTTATATACTGGAAATATTTTACCATATTGCATTTTTATCCGTAACCTGTGTCCAGGAACATTGGAAAATGGTTAATTAAACTTGTTACACTTGACTTTAATCAACTTGACAAGTGTCCAGATTTGCTCACTAGTGTTAAACAAATGAGCACGTGTTTGATGCGTTCAAATGCAACAGTTTTTGAACATTTGACAGCGTTCATTTGATAAAGTGTTCTAGAACACTCAGTATTAAACAATTGAACATATAGGTGTGCGTTCAAATGCAACAGTTTTTGAACATTTAACATTTTAAGTGTGAGCAATGTGAACACTTGCAAAACTTGAATTGATTAAAGTCAAGTGTAACAAGTTTAATTAACCATTTTTCCAATGTTCTTAGACACAGATTACTGACAAAAAATTAAATATGGTAAAATATTTGGATTTAGGCCAACAACAAAAAAGTTGTTTGGTTGTCCTCGACCGCCCACCCATATTTTTCGAAACTGGAAAAAAGTTTTTACTGTACAAAAGTATACCGCGCCTAATTTTCAGATTTCCCAAAAAAAGTTGTTTTTTTCTTTGAGAATTTTCATTTTTTGAAAATATTTTTTAAGTTGCTGTTTTCAATTTATTTCCATTTAAAACTTTTTTTAAAACTTGTATAAAGCGATTTTTCGGTACAGTAGACTTATTTGCATCATTATAGAAGCCATAATTGTGTGTAATTTTGACTTACATTTGAAACAAAATCTCTAAAAAAAAATCCGCCCGCCCGCACTTGCTCAAAAAAAGTTGTGGAGGACAACCAAACAATTTATTTTTTTGGCCTTATGTAGTGAGAACATTGGTGTGGAGTGCTTTAGTTTATGGAGCGGATGGAAATTTAAGGAAAGATCGAGTGAGGCAAAATAGAGGTGTAAAAAGTAGTATACCTCGGACTTTTGGACCTACTTTTGGTGTGAGGGACGGGAGGGACGGTGTAAGGGACAGGAAAGACAGAAGTTGGCGTGGCTTCCGAATTTGAATTTTTTCTGTTCTCTGATTGGTCGATGAGCGCGTGGGCGACTTTTTGAATGATCAGGCTTCTGGATGGTCTATTTTGAGCATGTGCAGTAGGCCTATTTTGATCTTGTACGCATGCGCAGTAGGTTTGAATAACTAAAACGGTGGTGATTGGTTCTGTTGCCACGCCCACTTCTGTCCCTCCTGTCCCTTAAAACCTCCCTCACACCAAAAGGAGGTCCAAAAACCCGAGGTATACTACTGTAAAATACACTTTGTTTGGTCAAGCAAGGGGTTGTTTCATTGTACATGCATTCCATCCAATATATTTGTGATGACTCACCCCGGAAAGGGGGACTTTGCGACAGAACACGTTTCGAGAAACTGATGAAAATAGGTAGCAAAAAATAAAGAAAATAATAAGAATTTCCATCAGATTTTCTGTTGTAAAATTTGATTGCCTTCGTCAATTTCAATAAGTAAGGTGTCATTTTTAAAGCTTAGAAAATGCTCTTACAGATGAAATGATAAAATCAAAATTGCAAAATGATAAAATCAAAATCATCTACAAAGTCCCCCCTTTCGGGGTGAGCCATCACATTTTTTTGTCAAAAGGCGATATACACCCTGGAAAAAATCGAGTACAATTCTAGTACACATAATTTCCTGAGGTGCAAATTTGGAACAAAAATTCGAGAACAATTTAAGTACAATTCGAGTACAAATTTGTGTACTCGAATTGTACTTAAATTGTACAAATTTGTGTACTCGAATTGTACTTAAATTGTACTCGAATCTGTGTTCCAAATTTGCACCTCAGGAAATTATGTGTGCTAGAATTGTACTCGATTTTTTCCAGGATATACATGTGTAGGCTCAATAGTCATGCAGACTGCTTTCAGCGTAAAAATAACAAAAGGTTTCCAGCGACCCATAATGCGCTAGGACCTCCAGATAGAACCAATGTACGATTTGGTCACTGCCCAGACCCTCAATCCCTGTGGATGACTTCACGTCCACGGCCATGCTTGCTGACGAAATATTGTTCAGTATTGAAAACCTCCGGAGTACTATGGCAAGCCACAGAGGACAAAACCCCTATGGGTTTTTAACCGCCCTTCAGCAATACACCACTTGTTTACAGCAATGCACCTTGAGTTTGCATCATGATGCACTATGAGTTTGTAGCAATACACCTCGAGTTAAAAGCAATGCACCACGAGTTTAAAGCAATGCACCTTGAGTTTGTATCAATAAACTACGAGTTTGCCAAGCATTACACCTCGAGTTAACAGCAATACACCACGAGTTTGCAGCAATGCACCGTGAGTTTACATCAACGCACTACGAGTTTTTAGCAATACACCTCGATTTAACAGTATAAATGCGCCCTACGCTTTTGCAGCAATACACCACGAGTCGCAGCAATACTCTCCGATACTTTCCGATGGCATTAATTTTGTATACAAACATTTTATACAATCTATTGCCTGTAACGTCACTGGGCATTCATCTTTGTCATCGTTTGTTTTATTACTCGAGATTTCAGAATCTCCCCCTTCTGATTCAGCTGCAGTATTGCTAGAAGTAGAGCATTCATCACTTCCAGAAACTATGCTTGAAAAACCCATTTGATTCACTGTGCTCACTATCATTGTTCAAAATAATCAGAAGTTCTTGTTAGTTTTCTGGAGTAGAAGTCCCAACCCAACGGTTCTGAAATCGGCATATATTTATACACTGAGTAGGCGCATAAAATGAAATTGTTGAGCTTTAGTTAAAATTTAAGTTTTTTGAATGGGAGTTTCAAAATCTGATGACGTCACGTCCTCCCGATATTGACGTAACAATTTGTATATGCAGCCCATTCTCGTGTTCACATAAAATAAACATACTATGAAATGTGTCACGTTAACATGAGTATGACTCTTCTTTTTTGTAAAATGATTGGACCGACTTGCCCCCACTGGGTGGACCAAGTTGTCCCTTTTGACAATGATTGTTTATTTTCTTTATTATTCAAATACGATAAGCCACAGAGTCTTAGTATTTACACAGCACATAGTTCGGGTATTGTAAACAGGAAAATCTTCTAGACTTTACCATGTCCGATTCAGGGGCGTTTGTCCGACAAGGGGCCAATTTGCCCCACCGTCCCCTACTGCTTTTAACATATAAAATAACAACAGATTTCAAGCGACCCATGCAGGTAGGACCTGCCAGGTAGAACTAAGGTACCTTGGTACAATCTAGTCCCACTGGCTCAGACCCTCTCACTGTGGATGGCTTCACGTCCACGGCCATGCTTGCTACCGAACTATTGTTCAGTATTAGAAACCTTCGGAGGATGCGCCAACTCATCAAATCCATGATTTGACTGACCATTTTAGGGGAGGAAACACGGCTGTCCCCAAGCGCACACGAGGTTGCCCCCTCGTCACCAGTGTGCTCCGTGAACCTGTATTAGTGATCACATCGGCTAGCCCCCTAGGAGTTGATGGAAATCAATCCATTCTGCGGATGTTTTGTCAATTGTCTAAAAAGACCTACACAGCCCTACTTATCAGGCTCCGCAACCCCTTACCAACTACTGACTCTGTTTTCTAGTTATATTGACAAATACAATACAAAATTATTTCTGTGGTGTTGAATCTCTGTTCTTTACGTCTTGTATGTAAACTACTCTAAAACTCTTGAAAAACCACCAAAAACGTGCATTTAATCATGATTAACTGTTGAATAATGGAATTTCTAGACAAACTAAATATGCTAAAGGAGAAATATACACAATTTATGAATCTAAGCGATTTTTAACCCCTTTTAAAAGTAATCTCGAACAAAAATTTCGGAGTGAAATTTTGACGTCTAATATGTATGGTCATAGAGAAAATAAACATGTTTCTTGTGTACCCGTCTACCTTTTTTGGAGATTCTCAAATTCTATTTTTTATTTTGGAAACATTAATCTTCTTTTCAAAGATCTTGGAGAGTGTGGAGTTGAAACTTTTCCAGTATACTTTAAGAATGTTAAAGCATCATTAAAAAGACGTTTTGTGATTTGAAACATAAAAGAGCTTCAAAGATGGATCTTAAAAAAACAAAACAAAAAACGTTTTCAAAATTTGAGACGACAAACGTATTTATTTGTGCCTAAAACATAATAACGATGGCGCTATTCTTATATCTTTAACTAATAATTTCGGATCTGCAAAGAGGAGGTCGGTTAACATTGCCGAAGCATAATACCAATTATTCCTGGTAATAACTAGGTATAGCCTCAGTTGTTCTGCGGTCATGGCCGGCTTCCTCAAATTACAATACATATTTCGTGACAGAGGAGGGTGGTCGTGGCAACTATTGCATGGTTGCCGTTCTTATCGTATACGATCCCCGGCTGCGTCGATGT
>JXSR01S000311.1:47973-58209 GCA_000969725.1 Ophiothrix spiculata
TAACTTTGCATTTGTGGAAGAAATAAATTATACTTACTTATACTTACTTATGATAAATAATATGTCACACTCCCTTTCTCCCTTTTCAATCTATAGATCAAAAAAACAAGGCAACCCACTAAAAATCTGCCATTAAAAACTAATTGCAAAATCGATTTTGAAATTACTGATTAGGGGTCGCTTCAAAACTCAACCGGCGGTTGCCTGCCGGTTCTGGGCGGTTCAACCAGAATAAACAATAGCCAACCGCCCAGAACCAGCAGACAACCGCTGGTTGAGTTTTGAAGCCGCCCTTTACTATAGTGTTTGATAGCAAAATGTGATCAATTAACCGTGATTAATTGCACTTCCCTGCATCATTGACCTTTGAAACTCGCAATAAAGTTATGCGTTTTATGTCAAAAACAAAATTTGACCTTTTCACCATATTTTTACTTTAGAACCCATTATTTCAAAATCCTCTTTCGCGATTTTCCGCTCACCTTGCCAGAGCACCACTCATATGTTAAGTACATTGACAATACAGTGTGTCCCAGAATTAAGTTATCAAAAGTTCAATGCTACATAATTCAAAAACCAAATATACCCAGTCAATGGAAGTTGGTGACAACAATGTCTAATGTCTCCACTTGCTGTGGTGAAATAATGAACAAAATTCATGCAACAGTTTTCTAGATATGAACATTAGAAGCTTTGAAGGAGTCAGGACACTTTACCCTGTCTCCTGGCTTATTGATTCAATTACACACTTTCAGAGACTAGCCCATATCTAAGATGAATAATAAAAATATAAGATAAATAGTAATATTTTATAAAATGCACCTTTAATGAATAATGTTGCCACTGGGCTTATAAAGGAAAACAACATTGCAGCCATGTGTCATAATAACCTTTTGAAAGGTAGGATGTATTCAATTAAAGTGATATTCAAAACGCATATCGCAACATTATATTTGGGACTAAGAGTGTATATAAGATATGTGACCCATCATATCAAAAGGTACCTTAAGGTCGGCATAGTAAATTACGAGATACAGGCCATTGAAGCTAAGCATAGTCAAAAATCACGTCCAAGGTCGAATTTCTAATTTCATCAGAAACGTTACCTTTGAAGTGTATCCTATCATATTAATCAGTTTCCAGCATCAAAAACATTAGACAAATGTTTTAAAAACCGAGATAAAAATCATTTCTCCATTCACGTTTAACCAGTACAGAAACTTTAAACTTGATTTTCTCAGAACTATAGTTTTCTGAATCAGCCCGATGCCTTTTACAATTTGGATGTAACTTTGCAATAGAACATCCAATAACCAAAAGCAAGGTGTCATTTTAAAGCTTAAAATATAATCTTTCAGATGAGACCAAAAAATAAATTTTAATTTTGGGACCCTTAAGGTACCTTTCGATATGACGGGTCACATATATCCTCAAAGTAACACATTAAAACAACACTGTAAGATTTTATCAACTGGATGCTTCTTATCACCCATGACTTATTTTGAACTTTGATTTGTTTTTGGTAGATATTAATGCCCTAAAGTTGCATACTTTTCTGTTATAGCCATGTGGCTATTTGTTGAATTTCAATATTGGATCCCAAATGTAATTTCATGCATCTAGTGTAGGATAGTACATGTTTGCATTTGGTGCATTTCCTTCATGAAAAAATAAGTTCAGAAAAAAGTATGTATATGAAACTGTTTTAACTCAAATCTATTTTAAACCAAATCTTGTAATATTGCTTTAAGCAGTGTCTTGAAGATGACATTTAAGGTAATGCAACCTGCTGAAGGTAATGCTACCTGCTGAAAGTGTTGAATGATATATTTTGTGTATTTATTAAAGACACAATTCAATATTTCAGAAAAGTTGGTTTAAAAGATATCAGTTGACCTACACCTGAAATCATCAGAAAAACAACACGAACAATTATAGTTTTCGTGTATTTTTGGCTTTCCTTGTAATGAAGCATCGTGAATCCCTAAATTATTGTAGAAAAATTGTGCTACACCTGAAATCATCAGGAAAAAAACCAATAAACAATTATAGTTTTCTTCCATTTGATTTTATTTATATAATGCTATCCCTTTGCCTATATCATTGAAAAATATATTGGCTTTCCTTGTAAATGAGGCATCGTGATATCCCTAAATTATTGTAGAAAAATTGTGCTACACCTGAAATCATCAGAAAAAACACACAAACAATTATAGTTTTCTTCCATTTGATTTTATTTATATAATTCTATCCCTTTGCCTATATCATTGAAAAATATATTGGCTTTCCTTGAAATGAGGTATAGTGATATCCCTAAATTATTGTAGAAAAATTGTGCTACACCTGAAACCATCAGGAAAAAAACACGAACAATTATAGTTTTCTTCCATTTGATTTTATTTATATAATGCTATCCCTTTGCCTATATCATTGAAAAATATATTGGCTTTCCTTCCTTGTAATGAGGCATAGTGATATCCCTAAATTATTGTTGAAAAAATGTGAATTTATAAGACAGAGGGAATATAGGGTATGTATTTACCTACGCTGTGATGCTGGAAGCAGTTCTATCCAAGCCCTCATGTATCGACCTTATTTACATTGAGTGAGGGAGAACACCTGCCTTAATCCCTGCTTTCTTATAACAGTTATATATTTGAGGCATTTTTAGGATCCATAAATTCTTAGATATTTCATCTATAAAATGTATATAAAAGTACTATCCTGAATACAAAAATGAAATAAAGAAATTGATTTGTTAATGTCATATGAGTACACTCCCGCTGGAAAGTATTTCCGCACAAAAACTTTATTCAGCCATATCTCAAAAGCCATTTATCTGATTTTCATTTTTTTACAGAGTCTATATTGTATAATTATCAAACTAACTAATCCGGTATTGCATGAATTGCATTTGAAAAATATGGCGTGTAATGCACATTACTACTTCCGTCTGCACATAAAAAATTAAGTTTATATGCATTTCTGCGCATTTGTTTTTAAACTTACAACCTGAAAATATTCTATCCGGTAACAAGGTAATAAATGAGGCAATGAAAAATTAATAAATTGCATATTGATGAGATTTGTACTTGTTGTGTATTTGTATATGGCCCATGAAGTCGGCCATTGCTATGTCAATGGAAGATTAAATATTAAAACAAACATCAATTTATTCATATTGAATATATAAGTTACCTATACTAGTATGAATCTTTGATGATTTTAGGTCATTTATTATAAAAAATGAGGTATTTGAACGTTTTGAATTATGCGGAAATACTTTCGAACGGGAGTGTAGATATCAGTATCAAACTGCAATCCTTTCTCTATATTCCTTTGTTTTCTCTAAGAAGGGGGGTGAATTATATATGGCATGAAAGGTTCTTTCAAGGCGGATAAAATAAACACAATAAAAAAGTTACCAATATTTACACTTTTCATTTATAAAGCGGAACATGAAATACACACTGTTTTTGGATTCGACCATACGCATAAAAGCCTCATACTTGCATACCATTCCTCATAAAGAGCAAACAAATGCAACCTAATGGTAAAACCTTTCAAAATGCATCCAAGGTCACTTAGTTAAAAGTAAATTATACTCATGTTGAAATCGGAGCCTACATCTTTTTCTTAGCAGTACAAAAAACTTCATATCTTTGCAACGGAAGGTCGAATTTGAAAAATTCAAATGATTTTGAATTGCTTAGATCACCTTTCATTTTCAATCCATATGAAAGAATGTGAAAAAGAATTTTGTAAATTGCCTTCATATCTTTGCAACGGAAGGTCGAATTTGAAAAATTCAAATGATTTTGAATTGCTTAGATCACCTTTCATTTTCAATTCATATGAAAGAATGTGAAAAAGAATTTTGTAAATTACCTGAAGTGTCAGCAAAAAAGTAGTACCTTTCATTTGTGCTATATAGTGATGTGTATTGAGCTATTACAGTGTTGTGTACTAAACAACACTAAATGTGGATGCAATATTTTAACATAATTATCCAACACTGCACCAACTAACCAAACTAGAAGTGCATAACAAAAAATAACCTTTTAATTTCTTTCTTTCCTTTTTAAGGCTGCAGAATGTGTGTGTATTTATAATTATGATATTTTTCACATATTATAAGTCATTTATGCTCTTTAGTTAATGAAAATGTTCATGAGGTTTTTCTCAGCATGTATTAAACTCAAGAACTATTATTCACGGATAGGGGAAAGTAAACTTTTATGCTTCCTTATGATGAGAGGAACATAATAGGAAAGTTTTTAAACAAGATTCGAAAAATGTTAGAATTAGACCCCTGCAGAGACTTTGCCCCCCCCCCCAAAAAAAAATAATAATAATTTAACACATGAAATATCTTAATTTTCATGTTTTGATCCTTAATTCATGTGTATACATACAGCACAGTTTGCTGAGTTACGATGTATATATGTGACCCATCATATCGAAAGGTACCTTAAGGTCGTCATAGTAAATTACAAGATACGGGCCATTGAAGCTTAGCATAGTCAAAAATCACGTCCAAGGTCGAATTTCTAATTTCATCAGAAACATTACCTTTGAAGTGTATTATATCATATTAATCAGGTGCCAACATCCAAAACACAAGACAAATGTTTTAAGAACCAAGATAAAAATCCTTTCTTCATTCAAGTTATACCAGTACAGAAGCTTTAAACTCAATTTTCTCAGAACTATAGTTTTCTGAATCAGCCCGATGCCTTATACCAATTTGGATGTAACTTTTCAATTGAACATCCAATAACCAAAAGCAAGGTGTCATTTTAAAGCTTAAAATATAATCTTTGAGATGAGACCAAAAAATCAATTTTCATTTTGGGACCCTTAAGGAACCTTTGGCCATGTGGAAGAATATTCTGATGTAGACACATCTCTGCTTATTTCAACCTGCCCATATCTTATACTGTATTGTACCTATTAATTACCCATGCTCTATTAAAAGCCCTCCCCATATTTTTTTTTTCAAAAACAGTCAATTTCTTAGCATTTCCTTTCATTTATTTAAGCTTACCATTTTTGTGAGTTACAGCAAACAGATCTTAAAAGTTGTATAAAGTTAAGCAACTCTTTGAAGGTGAATTTGTGTTTTGGTTTTCTTTTGGTACAGGAGGGGTATTAAGAAATATGATAGCTTTCTCATATAAGATAATGGTAACAAACATGATGACGCTGTCAAATTTCATTAGATACTTGAAATCAAATTAAATTTGTTTTCAGCAATTTAAGTGGTACTTCAATCTATTATAGTATTTGATGATCATATTTCAAAGTGAAAAATATTCTATGTCCATATTATTCTGAAATTATGTTGGTGACTGCACATACACCCGTATCAATTTTTGATACTGGAAGGTAACGTATGTGAAGCCCTATTGAGCTCAGACTTGCCAAGATTGACTCCACTGTTTTAAATTAAAAAAACTCAGTGATTGGCAGTCACATCATCTACTTGAAATCATCTCACTATTTTGGGATGTTGTTTACATTTATACTGCAGATTGTTTCAAGCAAACATGGTGCCCAACTGATATTAGATATATTGTACATGGTGTCCCAGAAAAAACCTTACAATCTTTGCGTGCAGTTTTCTTAGATTTAACAGATAGTTGGAAAGTACAAAAAGGTTGCATTTAATAGTCCATGAATTGAACTTTAAGATGCCATTTGTTTCATTTCAATCAGTAGTGTAAAACAAAAGTTATGTGTTATCAAATATTTGAGTGGATTTTTGTCTGGTCCAGTTTCATGATTATTGGCCATTAAGTAGGGGTGTTTCTGAATGGAATAAAAATGGGTTACCTTCGAAAATTGACCATATCTGTCTTATTTCTTATCAAATTTGTTCATTTTTTCAGCAAAGATAAAAGTCAACATGCACATAACAAATCAGTAAATATTGTTACGGCTAAGTGAATAGATCAAGAACAAAGACAATGCTCAATAGATCTTTATTCAAAGGGAACTTCAATAATCGTGAAATTGGACCAGAAAAATTGATATACAAATATTTGACGAAACATACTTCTGTTTTAGATCACTGATTAAAATGAAACCAACATTACATCAAAGTTTGTTTCATGGACTACAAAATGACATTGTTACATATTTTCTGAATATCCGTTAAAGCCAAGAAATTTGCATGCATAGATTGTAATGTGTTTTTCTGGGACACACTGCATCAAGCAAACATGGTGCCCAACTGATATATATTGTAATGCTTGTAGAATGTTTACTAACACCTTCATATTTCAGTTCCCTCAGTTTATCATGCATGATAGACAACAAAGAGTGTGAAAACATCATTGGACAATTACCATGCTGCCATTTTCACGGTTTCTCTCTTTTTCTCTCTTTTTTCCCTTTATTTTTTTCTTTCAATGCTAACTTTCTGCACACACCCAAACTAAAGACTCGCATAAGAAGACGATGGCATAAGGTTATCCTCTTTATTCATTGTCCTTTTTAGAAACCATCTTTGGACCACTCACTCTCAGCATTTTATGATTTGTGCCATTTATTTGATTTGTGTCAGTGTTGCCAGTTGCCAATCCTGCTGTCTTGTTGTCAGTGTGTCAGTGTCTTTGAAAGCCAACAACACAAAAACAAATTCTTATTTTGTACATGTTTCGGTCATTTACTCTTTTTGTACATGTTTTGGTCATTTACTCTATACTGTCCCATTAAACATCACTCATCACATACATAAAAAGAACAAATATTTTTTCTGGTTTCTGTTGGTATCGTAGACAATTTCTATAGTCCTACAATCTTTTCCAATTGAGTAGTATATTATAGCAACAAATATGAGTTATAAAGTAATTATCCCAAAACAGTCATGCTTTTCGTGTTGTTATTATTTTATTCCCCTGTTTAAATCATGTAATGAATCAAAATTGTCCATAAATAACTCCTACAAGACTGGCTTTGTAAGACACTGGACGAGGAGTGCAACAGTTGCAAGCGATAACACTGCTTGACATTTCGGTAGCAATAACCACGAATCCAACGGTTGCCTAGGTCACATGCCTTGCTTTGCTTGCAAATCACATACAAACAAAACGCTAAATTCAGATGGATCCGGATCATTAGTTCTGATGTAGGGTGACAACAATCTGTGTTAACCTACTGATTAATAAATTATGCTGCCAAACTGTTCATGTTATGTATCCCAGGGTTTTTAGCCTCTTAAGGTCTGATTCCTTTTATCCGTTTGCGGTGTGGTGCGTTTTGCACTGTAAGGGTACTGGTAGTTGTAAAATTTAAAGCTTCAACCTGATACCATTCAGCTCCATTCAATCGTGTGCTTTAAATAATACCACTACCAGTAGCCTTACAGTGCAAAACGCACCGCAAACAGATAAAAGGAATCTGACCTTTACTATGTTTTCCTGTTATTATGTCTTGAACTTGAATTGTCCTTTAATTCTTTTAAGCAATTTTACCAACTTTAAGCTTAACATTTCAAAAGATATTTCATTAACAGCATTAACAACATTCCTTAAATCATTTTGATAACATTGATGAATAATCAGCAGATGTTCATTCTCCAATTTTTCATTTGGCAACCTCATTAGTCATATCAATTTTTTTTTTCTTAATAAACTAGTGATCATTCAATTGTTCTATTTTGGCAGCAAGTAATTCTCTAATGTAGTTTCCATTTGTATGTGATTTGACATGGTAGACGGTTTGTAATAGCAAATATTATCTAGAAAGTGACACGAGATCAAGCGAGCATGTGAGCTGTACTCAGTGTGGTGCGCCCTTAAAGTGACAAGAGATCAAGCAAGCATGTGAGCTGTACTCAGTGTGGTGCGCCCTGAATTGAATTTTGTATACAGCATGTCTTCAATAGCATTTTTGTATTGTCTGTGTATTGTTTTATGTGCACTTAATTAAAATGGCACTGCATCACAATGACTGTTTCTAATAATGTTACCATTATGTAAAATAAATATTACTAGATTTCTCACTGGCTGTCAGATATGCATGGTGAGCAACATGGCCAGCCAGCGCATCAAGATAATCTAGTTAACATTGATATTTTCAGCTCTTGTATGATTGAATGATGTTTTGTAATGAAACTGAATCTTGTGTTGGTGTTTTCATTTCATGTTTTCACGTCCTCTACCAGTTGGGACATTTGGAGAATTTAGTGGATGACGAGGTAGTTGCAGCTTTAGATATAGTTCTATGTTAGTTTAATCACCCCGTGTTGTCTTGCATTTTCATACAGAAAGTCACATTTCCCATTATATATTTAATCACAGAACTTGGGTGGATATTATGGGAATGTGTCACTTCCTCATAAACAGGGTTGCACTTTATAATGAAAGAGTACATCACAAATACATGGTATGAGGAAAGAACTTTGACTGAAGTATGAGAGTAATTATTATGATCTACACAATTATACCTCATAGATAACATTGATGCACATTTCAAACTCATTTCAAGCACAATTTTAACAAAACTTTTGATCACAAAGGGTATGAGCAATTCATCATCCTTCATGTTGTTGAAAGTTGTATCATTGTTTCTGCACAGTAGCGTATACTTTTGTGAAATATGTGATGCCGTTGTATCATTTGGTAATAGTTTGTTTACAGTAAGATATGTGTTGCATGAATACCAGACATTTATCTTTGTACCATATCACTCACGTTAGCAAATATGTAGTAGTTACGCCAAGCATGATTTCACTTTAGCTAATTTCTACATGTTTATTCCGTCAAATTGGTGAATTAGTATTGGTCTTGCATAGTTAAGTCAATTTGCACACTGTATGCTTATCATAGTAGGTAAGAAAGAAACCCCATGTGTCATTATCGCCATTGCATTTTTAACTAACACAGACCAAGGCGATTATTACAGTATAGAGGATTTTTGCATGCAAAGTCTTAGCATGTCTTGATTATATGGGGATGTCGTAGGTAGTTGATTCACCTCGGTGTTTTATATAATGCAAGATAGGAGATGTGATCAGGATGTTTAATATCAATTAGGAGCCATGCGATCGACTTGAGACATGTCTGAGAATATATAGGGTTATGAAAATTGATGCGGGCTGAAGCACTCACACCTAGAAGAAGCTCGTATGATATTAACACTTCACCTTGGTTGGGAAAAGTACTTCCCTGACAGGGTGTCGATTAAGAGATGATATAGTTGGTATCCCATCATGCTTTGCTTATGGGATTGTTTGTACAGGATATTATGTGAGTAGTTAGTGATGAAATGTCCATAAATCAATGTTAATTGTTGCAACCTTGCATTTTTGGCATTTTTCATCACTAACTACTCACTTGACTTCCTGTATAAAATTTTCCCCTGGAAGCAATGCATGATGGGATACACACAATATCTTCTCTTGTGTCGATTAATGCTATGAGTAGTTCTAGGCTATTCATAGTGTTAGTGACTCCAGCAGCTATGTGCTGCAGTTTTGACGCCCCAGCCTCGCTTACTATCCACAGGTTTGGTGTTATTCATTATTTGAATAGGAAATTTGGTACATTACTGTGCAGGCAGGATATTTCATTTATTGATTAACAAGTATGGATCATAAACCTTATCAAATTTCAGTTACTTATATATTTATAATCAGATAATTTATTGTATCTTGGAAATTTTGGGAAAAAGAATGTCATTCCTATTCAACTTATTCAACTGCGTGTTTTTGAAGGAAAACTGTTTGAATTGAAGAAAAGCATAATATGAATGAAAAACAAACAAGAATTCTCATTAGTTCTTTTTACAACCATATTTCTTTATGAGGTAACAGTAATAATGTAGAATACAGATTTTCATAAGTTATTTTCTAGTTACAAAAAGTTTCCATTTTGAGAATTCAGTTATTTTAAACTAGAAACTCTGCACTGATTTTTTTTTGTTTTCAATTGTCATAAACACATTTTTCATACAGTTATGTATATACTTGATATATTTGATAATTTAAAATTATCATGGACATAACAGCATATACCAGATTCTTTAGATTATTGTGCATGCTTTTGTGGAAAATCAGATGTTAGTATCACTATTTTCCAAACTTCTTACTAGTATTTTTTGTGTTGTTTCTGTGTGCTGTGTATGTGTGCTGTTTTTATGTTTATGTGACTTCTATTTCGACACTTACGAAGTGTTTACAATTGCTTTATCACAGTGTAACATGCAATGTCTTTATGACCCAAGGGAAAA
>JXSR01S000314.1:61689-73307 GCA_000969725.1 Ophiothrix spiculata
TAATCAACAAATTGCTTCCTATTAGATAGATAATTTTTAAACCACTCCAAGGCAAGACCTCGGATTCCATAATGAGCCATTTTATCTAGGAGAATATCATGCTTTATTGTGTCAAATGCCTTGGAGAGGTCCAAAAATAAGCCAGCTGTTATTTCATTTGTCTAATGTTTTTGATGTTGAAACCTGATTAAACACATCAGAGGTAATGTTTCTGATGAAATTAGAAATTCGAACTTGTACGTGATTTTTGACTATGCTCAGCTTCAATGACCCATATCTCGTAATTTACTACGACGACCTTAAGGTACCTTTCGATATGATGGGTCACATATTATTGATTTTATCAGTTGGGAATATTCACATAATGCATCTCAACTTGTTGAAATCCTGCTATGTTCACTTTGGCCTAATAGTCTTGGACCTCCTTCAGAGCTGACATTTCTTCAACCTATCCAAGGTGGAGGCATTACTATGTTTGAGTTTTCAACACAAAAGCACAACTGCAATTAAGTTTTCCATAAAAAATCCTGACAATATTGACTGACTGCAGCAAATTTAAAGAACCTTGACATGTGCTTCTTCTTGAAACATCGTCTTCCATATGTGATCTTTTGACTGCTACCAAAATTGGTAGGAAATTCACAAAGACTGCTGAGCGTGTAGCTGTACATAGTTTAATTCATCTTACATGGGCATATCCATGGATAACACGACATAGGAATAGTCAACAACAAAAGAAATGGTGAAATTCACATTTTCGTATATCAAATTTCATTGTAAGGTTTTACTGTATTAATGTATACTTGGTTTCGTTGTCGTTGCATGAGTCAAATAATTATGTTTTACATGTAAAAAACCCCATTAATTTCCATCTTCCTTAATATAAAAATAATGTTATACATTTCAAGGGTTGAGAGCCACAAGGCCGTATTTGCACAGGCAACAATCCCTAGAACAACAGACTTTATGGTGCTCAAGGTGAATGATCTATTACACATGTGTATAAGATCATTCATCTGGAAATACCCATTAGGTCTTAAAATACAGCCTTCAACCCTCGATTTAAAAAAAAATTTTTTTTCATCTTCCCTTCCATACTACAGTAACAATTTACCTTTTGTATTGATAATAACCCTGTAAATATATAATGCACTAGATACAAACATTTGACAAGATACAACGTTTACCATATTGAATAATTAATGCATATCAACAATTACGCATTTATCAAGTGTTTTACATATGAGCAGAAAGAAACCCATAAATACCATCAACCTAACCATCATAGGTTATACTCCATGAACTTGGATACAAACCAAATTTACCGTGTAAATGGCTTTGTTTCAGTCGCACGATATTGCTGCTTAGACCTCGTATCAATAGGCTATTCCCTTGTGGAGTTTTTTCCTTCTATTGTTTCCAGTTGTAACACACCACACAAACAATGAACAATGAACCTTGGTTATGCTTAGTGGTCAATCTGTTGTCTTTTGTATGGCAGACGTTTCTTATGACCTGCATTACAAGCAATGAACATGTTCATTCTTGGTGGTGGAAGGTCACATGAAACATCTGCAATTAATACAAAAGGCCACTGATATGATCACTAAGCAGAACAAAGTTTATTTTCTGTGTGG
The DNA here is from genome assembly GCA_000969725.1 of Ophiothrix spiculata. Lineage (NCBI taxonomy): Eukaryota > Metazoa > Echinodermata > Ophiuroidea > Amphilepidida > Ophiotrichidae > Ophiothrix > Ophiothrix spiculata. Next base: position 63,327 of record JXSR01S000314.1, read on the forward strand.
CGCATTACAATTGGAAACAATGGAAGGTGGATACAGGATCTAACTCCAATGTTGCTCATTTATAGATATTTTTGACAACTAGTGTATATATGCATATTCTGTACCATTTACATGCTATTTGGTTTTGTACTCTTCTAAGATGATGGACTGTAATAGATACATACTGGTCAATTAGGTCTGGCACTCCAATCTTATATTACCACTTCTATGATCAAACATCAAAACACAACCTTTCTCTCATTTTGGAGAATGTCCAAACTTCCAGAACTTAAAGAAATTTCCAAACAAAATTTTGAAACAAATACTATATAATTAATGTACTAGAGATATAGGGCACACTATTTTTCACCATTCATTGCTAAATTTTAACATATTAAACCTGCAGGTTCAGAGGAGTAGTGCCACAACTCGTCATGTGAGTGCAAGAAAGTCATATCTGCAATAGCTGCCATTTGTCATTAACTTTTGCCTGCACACTGTATAATCTCCAGTCTTGAGTCAGTGGCTCTTGAAATGGTTCTTCAGAATAAATAAAAATAAATAAATTGCAGGTGATTTATAGTGCACTACGCGGTCCCCCTGACTTGTAATTCCACACGGCCTCAGCACACTTTACAGAGCAGTTCTAATCATTGGGTTAAATCACTAACTGGACTCCCTGGGGCCAAAGGGCTTACTGCGGCCTACACCTAGCTTGAGCAATTCACACCCTCATAGAATATAGAGTTTTCGCACAATCAGCTCCCAGCTGGACTCGAACGCAGAACAATCGATATCTTATGTTTAACAGTCAGAGAACTAACCGACTGAGCTAGCGAGAACTAAATAGAACCGTCACCTGAAGAACCATTTCAAGAGCCACTGATATATGGCAGAGAAGTTTGGAGGGATTTGTGAAGTTCTAGTGCCTTGGCATTGAAAAATGTAACACAAGGCAGCCATTGCAGATACGACTTTCTTGCACTCACATGACAAACTATTACCTCAAAAAATAAAGATTGCTCTGCCTTTTTTCTAACCATATAGTATTTGCATATTCGATACGAATTGTCAAAGCACTTTGCTGCTACCACAATTTTTCCGGAAACTACCCTTACAGTTCTTTATATTTATCGTCTTCATAAACAAACTAACAATTACTTTCATTAATATACCAATATGAGAAAAATATAGATTATTTGGCAGTCACTCAAAATATACCATGCATATACTGTTCAGGGACAAGCCCAATTTTGGCCCAAACATAACTTGATTATAAAAATCTAAATAACATGTTCCCTTTATAAAGAATGATGTTGTTTAATACAATTTTAATCTTGCATATATAAATATCAAATTTGAGTTGATCTATTAATAGATTCTAAAATCTTGAATACTTATTTTGTTCTGCCAAAGATAAATAATATACATCACTATGGTTTACTTCTTGTTAGGAGTCATTTCAAAACGCCGTTGACTCTCCGGAACCGGCAGGTCTGTACAGTTGCAGAATAGCGACAGGCAGTTCTGGGAGGTCAGCTAATGATTGACGTTTGAAGAGTTCCTTAGATTTTCGATTTAATCATTACTGATTTCTTCCCATATAGACGATTGGTCCGCAGCCCATAAAGAACCATTTGATCCATTATACCAACATATTTTACAATACATGTATTTACATCATGATCGAAGCCCCCTTTACCATATTCTCTACAAAATTGAAGGAATGCTTCCAAATCCAGAAAAATTTACAATTCTTGAAACACAAGAACGATCAAACATTTATATAACAAACAATCCACTTGAATAAGAGTACCAAAATAGAGTTGAACTTTCACAAATAAACATTTTTACTTAAATATTTGAAATGTTGAATTAAAGGTAAATGCACCAAATCTACAAATCATGAAACAATGTATATTTACATAAAATGTGGATATTATGAGTGATAATAATGTCAGAAAAATGTTATAAATTTAAGACAAACATTTGTAATGATATGTTAAGCATAAGCATTTATTTCTTATAACCCATTTAAATTTACATTGACCATATGCAGATCAGTCTACAAAGTTCTATGACCTCTGACCTATGTTGCCCTCCGACCTATGTTGACCTCTGACCTATGTTGCCGCTGGTGCCGACATGAGTTGCTTCTTGCATTGTACCGAGCAGAAGATAAATTTCCCCTTGGGGAGGAATGATTTGCCAACCAAGCTTGTTTTACAGTTGGAACAATGGAAGCAGGTTGGATCAGCATGCCAGAAGGTGCCTTGGTGTTGAAGCAGCTTGGTTCCTGGCGCTATTTTTTCACCACATGTACCACAAGGCTGCAAAAAAGAAGACGGGTGATATTGATTAGCATTAAATTGTGCGACTTTCAACTATAAAGATGCACTAAAATTGTAACATATCAAAATAACCATGTCAATTACCCTACATTCGAAGCAATTTTCATGAAAGAAATTCCGCGCCCATCAAACTTGCATACACAAGCTATTACACACAATAACCTATCGCACACATTTGGTTGACAAGCATATTTTTTAATAAAATTACTAAAATGGGCTTTTGTGTACGTAAAAATGTCAGAAATCTAAAATTTATTAAGGAAGTACAAAAACAAAACAAATAAACATTGACTTTTTCAGATTGCTGGATAAAAACCATGGTCCTTCAGGACTACAATTTTGCTATTTAGTCACATCCATTATTGTAATTCTTCAATCTTCAAGTCACTATATATATTTGTATACAATGAGATATGAGGGGCGTCGTAGTATAGTGGTTAGCGATCTCCCCTTACACGCATTGGGACCGGGTTCGATTCCCAGGGATGGTTGCCTTGCCAGAGTGGAATCTTGAAATCTTTGCCTAGATGTCTTTGTCTGACTCGGTGGGAGCATGGGGTCAGATATTCAAACTTCTCTTCCCCTTACATGATGTATTTAGAGTTGGGTAAATATTTCATGCGAGATCATCATCCTTTGAAAGGAACGTAAAGCCGTTGGTCCCGGGTACAGAAGAGTCATATCTGTACAGTTATTCATTTCAAACTTGGCATTTCAGTAAACTACATTATTTGGCAAAAAAAAAAACCAACAGGAAATCTGTAAGGAAATCAGAGACTGATCACATGAGCACAATTTATATCATATATCTTGTATCACTCACAAATTTTTAGTGTATATTAGACTATGGTCACAATAACTCGTACGAACAGTTACAAGCAGTGTTTAGTCCATTTAAAAGGATCACGAGTAGCGAGCAAAGCGAGCAGCGAGGGCTTCGCGTGGTCCTATTAGATTGAATAAACACTGTTTGTAACTGTTAGTACGACGTATTGTGACTATAGTCTTAAACAACGATGCAAATGATAATCATGAGTAGAAGATCAAAACATAATATTAGTTTCTGCGACAGATTCAAAGGCTTTTACTGTCTTGTCTAAGATGAAAGTACTTCCACAGTGTCAAAGTCAGTTTTGGGCTAAATTTGTCAAACTCAATTTAATACGCCAGTACAAGAATACCCCAACTCCAATAGCTCCCTTCTGTTAAGTTCTGTAAAATATAAATGCACACAAATCTCTGAAAATGCTTTCAAATCACTAAAAAGCATTTCCATGTCTATATCCTAATCATAGTGTCACATTTGACCTTGTAGTTGACTTTTTTAGACATCGTTAGATAATTTTTCTAGAATTTAGTTGCAGAGGGGAGCTCAAGGAGTTGGGGTTTTATTGTACTGGCTGTTTAAATTAAGCATCTATGTACTATAACAATTATCTAATAATGTCTAAAAAAAGTCAACTACAAGGTCAAATGTGACACTATGACTGGGATATAGACATGTCAATGTTATTTTAGTGATGTGAAAGCATTTCAGAGATTTGTATGCATTTATATTTTATAAATATAATTAACAGAAGGGAGCTATTGGAGTTAGGTTTTTCTTACACTGGCGTATTCAATTTGATGCTTTCTATTTCTGTGTTTCTAGACCTCACCTTGCCATGTTTCTTGTCATAGCACTCAAGGCAGAGCGGGTGATTCTCCCTCGATACATATTTCTGTCCTCCTAATTTCTTATCACAAAGCCAACAGCAGAAATGGTCCAAATGCCAGAAACGATCCTCGGCTTGGGTGAATTGTTCAGCAAAGATCAACTGCAAAGTGGGAAGAAATGTGAAAAATATTATGAATCAAGAGTAAAAATTCATACGTGGACAATTATGCAGAAAAACCTGTGTCAAGCCCATAGTGAAATTGATTTTAATAAAACAAATTACTCGGATGACGGGTAACACTAACATCAACATCTTACTCCAGATAGAGTATTAAATTACTCCTTTTTTTGCTCAACTTGTTCAACTCCGCTCTGTTTACTCGCTGAAATTAAGTGCAGGTCTCACATTTTGGTAACCTGGGTGGTCACCTGGTCAGAAGTAAGGTTGAACCGATGGCTCATTTCCTTACCGATACGATATGCCGATATTTTATATCTGTCACTTTGCCGATACGATATCTGTTGCCGATATTTTAGTGCATCATCAGCTGATCAAAAACGTGGCCTAGATTAGGGCTAGGCACGCTTTTAGTGCATCATCAGCTGATCAAAAACATGGCCTAGACTAGGGCTAGGCCACGCTATTAATGCATCATCAGCTGATCAAAAAGGGCTAGGCCACGCTTTTATCTGTCAATTTGCCGATATGATATCCGATACCCATGTTTTTGTGCATCATCAGCTGATCAAAAAAGTGGCCTAGCCAAGCTAGGCTTAAATCCAAACATCGGTAAAGGTCATCGGCAAAGACAGGTGATTTTACCGATACAATGTTTTGCCCATAGGGTGTAATATCGGCCCGATACGATGGCCGAAACGATGCATCGGTTCAAGCTTAGTCAGAATACCCAGTTACAGTTCACTAACACAGACTGGTTGTATTCTGTAATAATCTATAATAATCAATCTTATACATTTATGAAGATATTGATTCATCCAGGTATTGCAATGTTAAAGTAATAGATTTAAATCTAGTCTTCTGGACTTACATTCAATTGAGTGGCGACGTTTCATGTCTCATCCGAGACACATCCTCAAGCCTACTGATCATCTGGTGGCTTCTGCACAGAAGCCACCAGATGATCAGTAGGCTTGAGGATGTGTCTCGGATGAGACATGAAACGTCGCCACTCAATTGAATGTAAGTCCAGAAGACTAGATTTAATTCAATTACTTTAATAATCAATCTTGGTTTAGATATATGCCAGTGGATGTGACAAAATGCAGCTGGCTGGTTGCCCTAGCTGAGACCCTCGATGTCGGCGCTTCACTATATGACTAGACTGCTTACTATTGGAGGTAACGGCTGATCATAATTAGTCAAAATTTTGACCATCAGTAGAATAATACACCTTTATTTCTCACTTGCCCTATCTAATAACTACACGGCAATCGTTTGTGTGTGGGAGGTTTTGGTGAAGAGGTTGACAAAATGCCGATGTTTATATGCGCATCACTGCATGACGCACAGCTTTTAACTATGCTTCACAAAGAATTCACGCAATCACCAATGCGCCACAGATGTTATGTGTTAGACGCTCAAAAAAAATGTTGTCAGGAAACGGACCAATGAAGTGCTTAGATTGAATAGCTGCTACCGGTGTCTTATTTTGGATAAGACGTCAGAGTCCAACGTAGAGTTGAATAGGCCTGTTGTAAGGTGTGGTTATGCAAGTTCATGTAGAACTTTCCAATTCCAATTTATTAGGCAAGTTATAGGCATATATAGAGGGGAGATATCAGACCTCCTATAACAGTGGTGCCATCATCAATCATACGGCTCAAATTGGGGGTATTCAAATCCATTCAAGACAGGTTGAATCCCAGCGGATTGTAAGCGGGCGCTATAATTATTATTGTGTATCTTCTATCTTGCGTACGTACCACCGCAAAATTATGTCTTCAATTACAGAGTATCCGAGAAAAAGCAGCCACTGCACCAAAACAAAACAGATGAATAAGGCATGGATGTGCTAAAATTGCTACAAGCAACAGCACAGCTTCGAGAAAATGCTGAATACCCGATTTTGTATCCATGCCAGAATTAAAAATGGTGCTCACTCTGGTATCTCTTCTCTGTATCTATGGTTATAGGGCAAGCAATACGGCTTCTGGCAATGTAAAAAAGATGTCACAGATTACCATGGGTCATTCTTGCCTAAATTGTCGTAACATTCCTTGAAGCATATCCAAATTCTTACATTAGGCCAAAAAAAATTAATTGTTTGATTGGCGTAACATAGAAAAAAAAATAGGGTAGGTAGGTCGGATTTTTTTTTTTTTTTTATTTTTTTTTTTATTTTGTAAGTCTCTGTTTCACATACAAGAACACAAAATATATGGCACATATACAAAAACATCTTCACATCTTTTATTTGTCATTTTGAATGTCCTGCAAGCCATATCTTGGGCTCCCATGAATCGGTTCCCATCAAATTTGGGATTTGGAGGTTTTTTACCATGCTCAAAAAAATAAAAATATCTAGGGTCGGTGGTAAAATTAGGGTAGGTCGGGTTACGCCAATCAAACAATTTTTTTTTTAGGCCTTAGTGTCATAACCCTCTTTATGCCAACTGGAAGCAATCACATTATTTTGCCCGTGGAATTACTCACCCCTTTTCATCTAAGCAAGGCAAATTGCTAACCGCTGAAATCCTTTCTTTCAGCGGTTTAAGATATACACAATTTTATGTTGTTGTTCACTGTGTAATGGATGTAAAAATAAGTTGCTATCAAACAAAACCATCTGAGTGCTTACTTCATCACATGCTGCACATCTGTTTCTCAGCAGATCAGCATAATGTCTACCGCAGAAGATATCATCATTCTTGAAGAAGTAGATGAGATCCACTAGGAGTTCGTTACAAGTCTGACAGCGGAAGCATCCTGGATGCCAACACTTCTCTTGTCCAGCACGCTCAGCAAACACGGCCACGTCACCACCACCCATGCCTTCTTTGCAACGGGCACATTTCTGCAGAAAGGAACAAAAGGATAAATACATTGATTTAGGATATATATCTTGTGAATTTGGGAAGACCAAGGAACTTTATAGGGGATCTATAAAAATATATATTCCCCTATTAATTGTTTTCATGATGCATAAAAACACATCAACTATCATTTTTAGAAAAAATAAATTAATCGATTGCGATCATTTTGAATAAAAAAAATTGGAGGCTACTCCCACAGATAGCGAAGGATAAGCCATCTAAGTTCAGGTATGGGGCGGGTTTTATGGTTGTCACTACACAATTTTAATTTCTCATTTTGAAAAATACCAAAATACCCTGGTCCTGAAAGTGAAACTTGCAAGAATGCTAAAAAGTGTTATTTTTATTTTTTATAAGCAAAAACATCCATTATATCAAATTCTGATATTAAGAAATCTTATATAGCAAAATTTTACCTTTTCACAATTTTTTCCAGAAAATCACAATTTTCAGATCAGTTGTACTTTATGACATCGTAAATAGATAAGACCTATGTTGCTATGAATGAATAGAGGAGACCCTTGGCTATACTATGGTACCAAATAAAACCACTTTATGGTTGTCAATATCGAAGTTTATAAAGTAACGTTAACCACCCTTTTTGGACATCATGTCACGGAAAATATCATTATTTGCTTCAAATATCCCAGGTACTTTTAAATAGCTTATACAGCCTAAGTTCATAATGCCTCAAAATATTCCAAAATAAATGCTACTACATTATTTAATAAAAAGCTATTGTATCACGATCAGAATAAAATTAAATAGTGTTCAAATAAAGCAGGATCATAACTCTCTAAATTACATTTTGCTTTTAGGTTTAATTGAGCAATATTTTTTGTGCTATCAGATCTAGGTCAACTACATTAATTTAGAAAAATTGACTCATGTCTGCATTTTAATTACCACAAACTACAATTTAAAAGGACTAGCCTAGATTCCACTTAGAATTAAAAACTTATGGAAATGCTGTAAATAAAGCTTAAAGTGTAGTAATATCCAAAAAAGTACAAAAATTTACACAGAAACAGCTCAAATTGAGAGATAACTAATTTGCAATATATCATTCTTTGATGGTGGTGTGACTATCTTGTGTTTTCTGAATCCTAAATTTGTACCTCAGATCTGGATTTATCTGATAAAACAAAGCTCTTAGAGATAATTTAATACATCAAAATCTGTTTTAAATTTTGAAACTAGAAACACTGTTTTCACATCTTTTTTTTTCGCCGGCGAAAAAAATAAAAGCAGGTTAAGAATTGCAATTTTCTCCAAAATTCCTCAAAATCATGGAAAACTACTTGTAGGTTATATTACTATAAACATGTTCTACCGATTCATGTAAAAAAATATGTAGGTAAAAAATTAGCGGGAAGAATCTAGGCCAGTCCCTTTAAGAGCCACAGTCTAGATCATATTTTCATAATTTCTTCTTTTTTCTCTCTCTTTTCTATTTTTGCACTAAAATGTAGCTACAAAATGTTTTGTATCTTTTCCACCATTTACAAAAATGGATAAACATGATCTATTGTTTTAATTTATTAGGATATTTACTCTTGGATAAATATTCAAGTTAAGTTTCAGTGGGGCCCCCGACAGTAATTATACCACAGTAGCCTATGGAGATTCTTAAAATGCTGAAAAGCTTGTAACTTGAAAACGAATGGTTAGAATCAAGTGAAATTGTCAACATTCATTTATGTTGTACTATATTCTCATTATTTAGCTGGAAAAGAGGTGAAGTTTCTCGTCACATCAGAATCATGAATTGCACCTTTAAGATATAAGAAATAAATGTAAAAGGAAATCACAAATTGAAAATTAGAGGTCAAAATGATTCTTTTAAATTACTATGCAGTCATTTGGCATGTTTAATGAACCAAATCTTCCGTAACAATGCTCAAATTGTACAAAATTTCAATTATATTTGCATAAAATCTAATTTTACACAACTGTTGATCATGAACAAAATAAACTTTAAAGGTCCCATGAAATAAAAAATCAAGTTTATTTCAAATGAAGCTTAGTGGCCATTGAATACAAAACAATATAGTTCATTATCATTAGGGGTTTTGTTTTAAGAAAAACAGATGATAATGATGCAACTTGTGACAAGTCTAGCAGGAGGGACAAAAACACGTTCAATATTATGCACCACTTTCTACATCAGACACCACTTTTTACGTCATAAGCGGTAATTGTTCAGAGTATTGGTCTATCAGTGAATCAGTGAATAGAATGAATAGAAAATTCAAGGTGACTGGTTTGAATCTATTCATAGTACACTTACTGATCAGATTGATAAATCAATATCACCACTAATGGTGCGATTTGTTATGTGCTCTTTTTTCGGGCCCTGTTTTTTGCAATGGAATGTCCATCAGAGACTTGTATAAAGATAATCGTCCTATTTCGTAGGCCCTTTAAACTCTTTCAGCTGTTGTTGGTTACTCTTAAGAAATTCCAATTAAAACAATTCACAAAACAGTAATAGCTATAAAAATTGAAATGATAATGTGTCTCTGCTATAAATCTTAAAACAGAACCATATTTAGTTTTTTATAGGCTACCTGTCTGCTTTCATAGCAATAAAATTCACTGGTATTTTGCACATTAATTTGACTTGTTTATATGAATATTATATAGCATTTCTTTCATTTGTGATTATTTTTGTTTAGATTAAATTTTATCAATTGACAATTTTATTTAATAATGGCTCCAATTCATAATCACTGTTGGAAAATAAAAGAGAATATCCAGGTAAATATAATTTTTAATTGTTGGTGGGGATTAACTAAACTTAAGGCAAAAAAACGTTGTTATGTTGCCCTTACCAACAGACCCTAGTCAAAAATACTGGTTCTCGGAACCACACGATCCCCCTGGCCGACGCGATCAGAAAAATGGAAAGTTTAGGGAAATTTGACATCATATGACCTT
>JXSR01S000314.1:88792-102433 GCA_000969725.1 Ophiothrix spiculata
TTAGCTATTATTCCATTCACGGCCAGTGGTGTGACAGTGGCTTTCTATTCCTGGAGGAGGGGATACTTTGCCCTCATGTCCCCTATTTTAGCTTAGCCTTTGCCTAATGCAGTTAAATTTACTGCATCTCCTCCATAGAATCATCATTCCGAGAATGTGGTCGCAGAACAGTACAGTCACTCAGTAAATAGTATCTCTAAATTGTTCAATTACCTGAAAAAGCAAACCAAAGTTGATGGATGGTCTGACTGCCATACAAATGTTATTGACAGCAGTTATCAAGAATGGACAGCTACGTCAGAATCAATTTGTCATTTTCAATGCAAAAAGGTATCTGCAATAGCTGCCATTTGTCATAAATTTGCATTACACACAATTCTGTAATGAATGCTGTATCGCATAGCAAAATGCTCCACATTTTGCTACGCATAACAAAATGCTCCACATTTTGCTACGCACAATTGGACTTGTATGACATTTTTAACAATGCATTACAATACAATAAAAGAAAAGCATCTGTTTTCTGATTGTTGCTTAAAACTGCTATACAACATTTTGAGGTGAATTCGCACCCTGATTACACACTGTTTAATGTCCAGTGCAGTCAAGTTTAGCTATTAATCCATTCACGGCCAAAGGTCTTGGGTTTGTGGCTCTTGAATTTGTTCTTCAGGTGACACAATCATCGTAGAACCATTTCAAGGTGTTACCTGAAGAGTCACAGATATGAGAGAGAGACATAATTTTTGAAAGGTTTTCTGCAGGTGTTAGATAAATAAAATAAATGGAAGCCATTGCAAATGTAACTTTCTTACAATCACATGACAAATTGAAACTGAATGGACTGTCAGACTGGCCTCAAACATACTGACTTGACTAGAGTCTGTACATATGGTTTAGAAAATATGTGATGGCTCCCACCGAAAGGGGGGACTTTGAAGATGATATCAATTTTGATTTTTTCATTTTATCTGTCACAGCATTTTATACACCTTAATTGTTGAAATTGATCAAGGCGATCAAATTTTACAACAGAAAATCTGCTGGAAATTCTTATTATTTTCTTCATTTTTTGCTGCCTATTTTCACCTATATCTTGAAAAGTTTTCTGTCGCAAAGTCCCCCTTTTCAGTGTGAGTCATCACATATATATTTTGAATTACTGCAATGATGGAAAATTTTTGAAACAATGTCAAGAATATTTGCAATGATGATGATTTTGAAGACAATGCAAAATGTCTGGACATTACACTGAATTCTAAGTATTGATATACCAAAAGTTACTTGAAATTATTACAAATCCAATGTCATTAAAGAGGGATATTTCCACTTTAGAAAAGTCTAATTCAAAAACATCTAGGCCCTATTTACTGCATCTTTTTATTTTTTTGGTGCAAAAGCACTTTCTTTCAAAAATTTCCTATTATTATCACAAATCATGCCCAAATTTGGATAATCATACTGTATCACTTAGTTCAATATATGAAGGTGTTAAATCCAAGCTTTTTCCTGTTTTTGCATTTTTATTACAATTTTGGTAAAATCCAAGCTTTTTTTAAATCCTGTTTTTACATTTTTATTACAAGTTTGTTTATGCTTGTAAAAGTAAAACCTTTCAATGTATTACTAGACATGATTAATTGGTTATTTCATATGTAGCATTATTTGTCATAAACATGTCTGCTATGATAATGTGTAGTTGAAATATGGCGGGTGACATCCATACACAATGCATGACTTGGTATACAGTGAAAACCGAATAAATCAAATTAAATCAATCCAAGCACAGCCTAGGCGAAATGTTAACCGTGCTAGCATGGTCAACCGTGGTCAACCATGGTCAAAACATGGTTGACCATGGTTGACCATGGTCAGCCATTATCGGCCATGGTGGCTTGACCATGGTCAACCATGGTCAACCATGGTGACCATGGTATACCATGCTTAAGCATGGCTGAACATGGTCATATCCTGACTTGACCATGGTTGACCATGGTAACTTCGAGTATACCATGGTCGACCAAGCTTTAGCATGGCTGAACATGGTCAGCAATGGTCATCACCGTAGTCACCATGTCTGACCATGGTCACAAGAAAATCCGTCATGTTAACCATGGTTGGCGATGGTTGACCATGGTCAAACAGATACAATTTAACACAACAGTTTTTGTATATTTAATCTTTTTATATATAATTAGATTCACAAAATTTAAGTTAAAATACACTCTCTTATTTCACAACAAGAATGTAACCATGGAAAAAACTATGGGAAATATGACCGTGGCTGACCACGGTCAACCATGGTTAAACATGATCATATCGACCATGGTTGACCATGGTTAACCATGTTTTTGAAAAATGGCACCACCATGGTCAAAAACAACCTCAGAAACAGCCCAAAGTGACCATGGTCAACCATGGTCAAACTCTCTATGTTTGACCATGGTTGACCATGGTCAAACATGCCAAGCTTTTGTCACCATGGTGACTGGATGTGTTTGACCATGGCATGCCATTTTTCAAAAACATGGCTAACCATGGTCAAAACCCCACGGTTTAACCATGGTTAACCATGGTTAAACCATGCTTTTTTCGCCTAGGATATTTTGAATGAACCAGGGAACATCATAAAATTTCAGAATAGTCGCTTTTGAAGCTTCATAGTAAGTAATTCACTGCTTGTGTCAATTGTTTTACTGACCAATGGCTGTTCTTTTCTTCTTTTGGCCTTCCAACAGTTTAATTTATTATGCCCATGACATACTAACAAAACACAGCTAGCATCTAGCTAGACGCTAATGGTTTATTCAGAGTCTTGTTGATATGCATCGATCGACGCGCAGTCTTTACACGCGCTATGCACAAGGAATAAACCCTTACAGAGATCAGATGCGTAGCCAGAATTGCGTACCCCGGGGTGCGCAATAAAACCTAGTCCAAAACAGCGAAGGATCCAGGCGGCCGCTAGCGACACCTGCCTATATCAGACAAGTTGCTAAATGTATTATTAGCATTAGGACTACTACGCCTTTTTTTTTTCCCATTGTTTTTATTTCTTTATTCTTTATCCCATTTTTTTTTTGTTATAGACCCCTGGGGTGCACGCACCTTCCGCATCCCCTTGATGGCTTGATGGAGATGCTAAGGTTGGAATTATCTGAACTTGTTAGCATCTAGCTAGCATCTTTGAAGCATCTAAAACCAAACCACACTTTGGCTGCATCTTGCTAGTACATCATTGGTTTTACATTATATTATTTAATATTATGGCTGCTCAACTCAGAATTTTGTTTTCCACTGTTTTACAAGCCAATTTAAGAAGGTTTGTTGGTTAGATAGAAATTCATACTCTTGGGATTAAAAATTATCACCTCTTGCTATCCAAGTCAGCATTTTGTTTAACTAACCAATAAAAAGGGTTGTTAGAAAGTTATTACTTCTCTTGGGTTTAAGAGTTCTCACCTCTTGCTGTCCAAGTCAGCATTTTGTTTAACTAACCAATAAAAAGGTTGTTAGAAAGTTATTAATTCTCTTGGGTTTAAGAGTTCTCACCTCTTGGACCTGTCCTATCCCAACTGCTTTCTCCTTGATGTCCTTGACAAAGTTCAACATCTTTTCTTTCTCTTGACCTTCCTTCAGGTTCTTACACAGCTCAGGAGCTTGGTCATGTTCGGGAAGCTGTCTATGGATCTGTTGGTTTCGTTTTTGAGCGCCCTCAGTTCCTTCAATTGGTTGGCTTTCTTTAGGCAACATTTCCATGTACCTAATTGCCTAAAATAGAAATGAAAAAGATAACAGAAAAGAATTGTTAAACATTTTTCAACCATCAGCATCATAGGCCTATAAAACAACTAATTCTAGCATATTGCTTAAATGTATGTTTTGCTAAGGCAACTGTTAATCCATATTTATGATATTTATATGAGTTGCTTGTTGCATTTGCATTTTCTGAGCTGCACTGATAACTTTTGACGACTAGATGATGGATTTCCTTGCCATTTTTCAAGGGACTGGTGAGTACTCAGTAGTATAAATGTTATCATATGTGTACCGCCCCGGCAAAAGGGTCCAGTTGTCGGTTCGTACATGTTGCTTCTTGTAGCATATCTAATGTATGGTACTTGTATACATCAGATATGCTACAATGAGCAACATGTAGGAGTCGACAACTGGACCCTTTTGCCGCGGCGGTACACATATATTATTGGTTGACTTCTTGTCTAGTCTATAAACAGACAAATTCACAACCTCCTATTTGTTACAATGCAATAAAGATAAGTATTGCATGGACAAACAAGGGATAAAAAATAGTACCAATTAAAATAGGATTCCACGTGAACATGCACCATACTTTGCCTTCTACTTAAAGGTGCAATTCATGATTCTGATGTGGTGCAATTCATGATTCTGATGTGACGGTAAACCTCACCTATTTTCTAGCTAAATAAAAAGAAGAGTACAACATAAATGTTGTTGACAGTAATTAGAAAATAAGACATTTTCTCACTTTTCTAAAAAATGCAAGCATATTTGACAGAATGGTTTCGGGATCGTTTATATACATATACCAGTCAAGGATGCTTACCAGCTAAAAAACCTCAATTTGATAGAGGTGACCTTGAGGATGAAAAGTGGATGATGAATTGTCCCTTTAAAATGGCTTTCAAATCTTATTGCATTTTTTAATTATCCAATAACTGGTTGCTTCAGTTTTTGGTTTTATTAGGAGACTTAAGATCTTGGTGACCTTTCAATGTAAAAAGTATATATGGTGACCATGTTAATTTGTGCTAGGCTAGGCCAAAAATAAAAGGTTGTTTCCTTGACCTCAACTGACCGACCCTAATTTTGGAAAGTAGCAAAAAAGGATGTTTTTTTCTTGTCAGATTATTTTTTCTATATACTGTACAAAAGAATATCGACCCTATTTTTGGAAATTCCATAAAAAGGGGTTTTTTTTCTTGTCAGATTTTTGCATTCTAAAAATGCAGAAAAAAATTGATTTTTTTAGATTGTGTTTAGTATTTTAGTAATTTTGTAAGTATATGTTGATTCATTTTGTCACTGATTATTATTGTATATTTGATTTATACATATAACAGAGTTCGCTAGTAAATAAAAGAAGAAGAAAAAATCTTTGCTCAGTGTTTTAAGCTTTACTTGTTCGATGTAATCAAGTGCCTCCTAATCGCCAAATGTTTCTGATAAATTGAAAAACTCAAATTGTTTCCATGCAGATAAATCAATTTTCAGGCGTGAGAATGACTTATCATGAAAAAATCTGAATGTGGTAAAATTTAACCACAAACCACTAAAATATTTAAATCAAGCCCCAAATTATCTGAAATTGGAGCTTATAATTTGGATGATGAAAATATCTGAAATCAGATAATTATATGGAAATTCTTATGCCTGAATTTTGTTATATCATAAATGATAGTTTAATTTTGTTACAGGTGTATTGTATGTATGTTGTGCAGAAATTGGTTGAAACATACTTTTTATTTATTTATTTATTTATTTATGATTATTTATTTTCTCAGTGTTACAAACAAATTTGGTCTTTCAAAAGATAAAAGCAAGTAAAGATCATTACATATAGTGAAGAATACATTGAAGGAAGCTGGGTGCCCTTCACTAATTCATCATTCATCTTCAGATTGATAATTAGTCTCCCTTTACCTTAGTCAGATTTACCCAGGAGCCATCTAATGACTTGCATCTCAAATATTGATCAAGATCCATAATGTACTTATAATGACTATATAGCATCATCGGTTTCGTAATGGGTTATGTTATTAGTGAAGGGGACCCAGCTACCTTCAATGTATTCCTCACTATATGTAATGATCTTTACCTGCTTAATCTTGCTTATTCGGTATAAAATAAGCATTTTAGTTTTTACTTTTGAAAAAATATATCTGAAAAACAATGTATTTTCTGGATTAATTGCATTACTCTGAAAAAATTCAGAATAGAGAAAATATAAATACAATGCATATACATTCTACAGCAGGAATACAATATCATGTCATTTGGTCGTTAACAGTGAATATCTACATGATACATGATACATTTGTCTCTGGCTCACGCTGGTTACAATACTCAAGTGTCTGTATCATACAACACTGATACATCAGTCATCCTACAGATGGCAATATGCTTTATACCACAATGCAACAAAAGCAAGGTGCCGAATTCAACAGTCACATTCATTGCACAATAGTGCCTTGAGGGAGTCTGTTATGTTGAAAGAAAGATGGGGACCACTATAGTGGTGTTAATTTTCTTATGTGCATGTATATGCTATTCATTTGATTTGAACACTTCATATAATATATCCATGATTCCAACATCCCTGCAAATCTTCATTTTTAACTAACGGTTTGAAATTTGAAATGAAAACACACATAGAATATGCTTTCTATAATTACCCACAGTTTAATCTATACTGAATTAGTATTGGACATGACAAAATGAGAAACAACATGATGATCAATGGCTTTCTAGGAGTTTAAAAGTGGGGGTCAAACTGGGGCAAAGAAAACATATGAAGAGGCAAAAATTTTGGAGCAAAAATGCATGCAAAAAATTCTGCTAATTTCAGCTGAACTTAATTATAAAATCTTGAAATTTGCAAAAAAATTAACAATTTTGAAAAAAAATTAACACAATGTCTTTAAAATTGTGCAAAACACAATTTTTGCATTTTCCATAATGATCACAAAAACTAGGGAAGATTAAGCATGAAATTTGTGTCAGGGACTGAAACTAGGGGGGGGGGGGGGGGAACTAGGGGGACAAGACTTATGACTGGTAGGGGGTGTGAAAATTCCTCCTGCTCCCTTGGCTCATTTCCTGAGAATGATGCCAAAATAACTTTGGTATAACCAGGTCACTATATCATCTGGTTCCAATAGGGAATATAGCTGCACAAAACATGAATTATTCAACAAAGAATAATTAACCAGGTTTTAGTCAATCAGGTAAATTAGATGGATGAGACATTTCAGTATGTTTGAAACTTCAAATGAAATTCCTGCATAAGGTTCAATGAACGCCAAGACGTGGAGCAGATGATAAGAGCATTTGTGACCCATCATATCTATAGATACCTTAAAGTAGGCATGGTATATGTGGCTGTCCAGCCTGTATGAGCAGTAAATGCCAGAAACTTTATTTTGCGCTACAGGTGAAAATACATGTCAAGGTCGTAATTTTTCAAAATAATTTTTTGACAGATTCACAATCCTTGTGCTTACTACAAAATACCAGCAAAGTTTTATTTCAACAAATGATAGGAAATGTGAAATAAATGCATATTTTTAAGACAATCAATAGAAAATAAAGGGCTTACTGATCTTTGAACGCGTTTGTCTCAGTTATACGTTTTACACCCTGACAACCTTTGATGGACCATAACTTGACTTCTGGAAATCGTGTGAAGTTCATTAACCCTAACCTTCCGGCGTTTATCTTCTTGGAAATTCCTATATAAAAAATTGCTATTTTGCCTCATTCGAACCCGGGACCTCTCCCATCCCAACCCAAAGTCAAGCCTTAACCAAGCTTCATTTTCAAGACGAACTAGAGTGATTGCTCTCCTTTGCTCACCTATACAGTCTCATAGGAGAGCAATATTTAGCTCACCTCAAACTGCTAAAACCAGTAAATATCTAATGGTGTGACCTCAAATCACTCTCTTGACAACTCTTTCACCTTTCAGGAGAGTAATCTATAGCTCTTGAAAATTAAACTAAATTTTTCCATTTAATTTTGTAGATTACTACGCATGCTCGTATTAACTCAGTAACTTAAATTTAACCTACCCATGAAGAAGATCTTCTAGAAACACAACAAATCATCATGAATTTCCTTTCGGATGTATCTTATTCCTGTAACATCAAAGGTTTAATTCCTCCTAATAGTTCCTGTTTCTATGTCATCTGAACTACTAAATGATATGATTCAGTTTTGAGTTTCAATTCCCTTCACTTGTGTTATGATTAAAACTGGTTAATTTGTCTTAATTGCTTTGAAGGGCGGATCCATTCCAATTCAAGTTTACTTATTTAGAAGTTGAAGAATGACACTGTCCATGACTTTCAATGGGGAAGGAGAAAACTAATGAGCATAAATTAAGTCTTAAATTTTCATGGCACATTTAACCCACTCTTTTTTAGCTCTATAAAAGAAAAAAAGCTAAAACAGTCCTATAATTTCTTGCCCAAGGAACCAATGTGACATGGAGCACCAGGGATCAAACCCTGAACCACCACATTTTTAGTCTCATTTTGTATGTAAACTAACATTAAAGGGACTGGTCTAGATTCTTCCCACTACTTTTTTCCTACATATTTTTACATGAATCAATAGAACATTACCTACCAGTAGTTTTCTGTGATTTTGTGGAATATTTGAGAAAATTGAAGTTACTTTAATTTTTTTCAGAGGCAAAAATGGTGTGAAAACAGTGTTTCTAGTTTCACATCTTATAAATAGCTTGTTTCTACACTTGTGATGGGTAAACAAATTAGTTTTGATGAAATTGTTTCGCTTTTATGTATTTTATGTATTAAATTATCTCTAGAAGCTTTGTTTCATTTATCTGGCAAATCCATCTAAGGATCCTTAACGAATTTAGGATTTAGAAATACTAGATCGTCAATACCACCATCACAAATGAGGGGGTATCAAAAAGTTTTAAACTTTACCCAGAAGGGATTGAGCTATATCAATGAAATTTTTTCAGAATAGTTACTCGTCTTTATATACATTATGGTGCAGACATTGTCTCATAAGTAGTTTTACTTTCTTCATATGTGGTGATTGATGTCATCTACCCACCCGCTTAAAACATAAGCTGCATGGAGGAAATTGTGACATGCGGTGTAATTAAGTCCCTGCATTTGAAGGGTTACAGGGCTCGGTAAATCTTATGGGCACCACCAAAGTTTAATAGTTTGATACCATAGTAAAGGGTATGGTTTCCTCTATCCATTGACACCAAAATCATGGAAATTGGTCCGTGAATGACATTACAATAGCATAATTAAACATGGTTGACCTGAAAATGTTGAATTTCATTGAAATAAAAAATCAGATTTTTTCGATAGAGAGGATCCCTACAATAATGGTATGTAGACAGTCACTTAAAAGTGGGAGAAATATGCTACTTTGCACATTGACTATGTAAAGATGCCTAAAGTATCTCATAATGAAATTTCGCTCCTGGTGCCATTTCTTCTGGGTAAAGTTTAAAACTTTTTGATACCCCCTCGTATATTACAAATTAATTCTCTCTCAATTTGAATCATTTCTGTGTAAATTGTTGTACCTTTCTTTGGAATTTACTACACTTAAACACTTTATTAAGAGCATTTCCAAAAGTTTTTGTGGAATCTAAACAAGTCCCTGTAAATAATCAAATTTAGAAGCAGTTCACGGTGGTATATTGCATTATACATGATATCACCTGTTTCAATATCTTTAGAAGAGGAACTCCTCAATTGCCTTCTATTATGACTATTGGTATATAATGGTTTCCCTTTATTATACAGTGTGTCCCAGAATGAAGTTATCAAGATTTCAATGCCGCATAATTCAAAAACTAAATTATCCCAGATAATGAATGTTGGTGACAATTATGCCTGATGTCTCCACTTGCTTTGGTGCAAAAATGAAGAAAATCCATGCATTAACTTTCTAGAAGTGAGCGTTTGAAACTCCAGAGGAGTTTGGACAATTTTCCCAGTTTGGAGAAGTCGTTAAATCCAGTGGTAATTTTCAGCGGAAGTATGCGACCAAGGATGTCATCTTTTACCAACATTTCTGTTTTGTTTCACATGATGCTTCTCCTTGATGATCTTGATGATGCCTTGGAGTCTTAATAAAGGTTCAGCTGAATGTTGACTCGCCTTCTACCTTGGCATTCACATGCTTCTTCTTTTGCAGTTTCTTCTGCCATAAGATACCTTAAGCTTTATTTTCTGACATTTTTAAGATGGGCTACTCGTGCGATTACGATATCTGGCTCCTGGAAATGTTAAATAAATCTTTCCATTGTTTCAATGATACCTGCACTCTACAGATATTGGTCAATCATGATACTCTTTTCTCCATAGACAAATGAGATGTTATGTTTGCTTTGAATTACCATATTCCTACAACCACTGCTACCAGCCCTTTAGTGTGCTTTCAAAGGGCCCGCTAAATGATTTTCTTAAACAATTACTTAATGAAATTCATTAAATGATTTCTACATATGAAAAATAACCAGATTTAGGTTAAAATAATCTTGAAAACAAAAGCACTTATAATTGAACAAACATTATCATGATTATGTCTGTAAAGATGGCGTTCTTCGTTGCTGTGGAATTTTTACAACTTACCCGAACTGGGAAAAGTGTCCAAACTCATGTAGAGCTTCAAACGCTCACTTCTAGAAAACTAATGCATAGATTTTGTTTACTTTTACACCAAAGCAAGTCAAGACATTAGGCATGATTGTCACCCAGTTTCATTGTCTCGAATAATTTGGTTATTGTCTTGTGTAGCGTTGAAATCTTGATAACTTCATTCTGGGAAACACTGTAGTCAGAGTAGTGCAATATCATCTTTTTCAATATGTTTAGAAGAGGAACTCCTCAATTGCCTTTTATTTTGACTATTGGCATATAATGGTTTCCCTTTATTATACTCATAGTAGTACATAACTTCCTTTCCTATATCCTTGCTTTATAAGAATCTTAGGCGTTGGAGTACAATTAGGCCACAACCTGGTCACAGCCTTAATTTTCCAAATTGGCGACCATAGGTTTGGTTGTTCACCTCAAAGTTATTGTAAAATAATCATGACATATTTTGAAACTATTAAGAGGTGCATAATCAAGCCTCAGTCGCCATCTTGGAAAATTAAGGCTGTGGCCAGGTTGCAGCTGGCCGCACAAATTTGTGGCTTAATTGGGCTCCAGCACCTTTTGAAATATTTTAGTAACATGAAAGTTTTCATGGATGGTTTCAGATGGTTTATAACAATTATGACATGCAAGTGGATAGACTTTTCAATGTAATTATTGATAACTTTGACAATTCTGACTCAAGATTAATTTTCAAATTAGTGATGAGTTAAAAACCGATGAATATGATTTCAACTAAATACAGGAATGCAACATAGACCAAAGTCCATGCTTCCCAACCAAAACCAAAGGAAATATAATGCCAAACAATAGTGACCGTAAAAATTACCATTTAAAAATCAATATTGGACATTATTCAGTACTTCGTTTTGCCTGGATAGGGTAATATGTACTTGGGTCAGTGTTGCACTCCTGTATTCAGTTCTTGCCCACATCCAAGGATATCTCTGATATTGAACCATGGTTCTTTCTTTATGTAGACAGGATTAAACACATGCATATGGTATGATTCTATATCAATTTTGTAATCACCATTAAAAGAGTCATCATCATCATCGTCACTATCATCATTGTTGATGCTGTCACCGTCTTTTTGACCACCACTTCCTTCCCCTTCTCCTCCTCCTCTTCCTCCTCCTATTCTCTATCATCATTATCATCTCCAACATCATTGTCATTATCAATATCTAGAGAAAAATAAATTTAAAAATTGTACAACGCTGAATGTGTTATTTTTTATATTTTGTAAACAAAATCTAATAATAATAATAACATATGCTGTCGGTTTAACAGCTGCGTAGAGCCGTAGATTCAATAACCTAATTAAACGCATCACACATTTACATGGATGCAGTTTAATCAATAAATATGAGTATGAGAAATGTATCAAATTATAAATGAAATACATGTGGTGCACAACATTTTTAATCCCAAGTATCTTAAATCTGCTGACACGTATGTTCATCATAGACTAACCGGTCTGTGGTTCGACAAAACATAACATTTAAGGTTTCATTTTGATTTTGGTGACGGCAATTAGAGCATGTACTCTAATTGATAGCACAATTCATATCTGACCTATTTAGAGAGCATTACACTTTTTCCAATTAACACGATTGACTCAATATTGTAAATACATGTTGGGTTTTCATCAAAACAAGCATGATTTTATGACTGAATCAGCTCTGTTGTGCGATCACTTTAATATCAAGTTTTGTATCGGTAATAAGATTTAAATTAAAAATGTATCTTCTATCAATTAGAAGTATATGAATGTAAATACTAAATAAAAAGACATTCCCAACATGAAATACTGAAATCTGACATTAATGTGTACATACAAACTCAGCTGTGATATATTTGTAATGAAAATATTGATAAATGTAGTTATCTATATATAAACAAAAAATCCAAATACACTGTAAGAAATGCCCGTAATTTTATGTTGCCCATTATCTATTTCAACCATAAAATAAAGGTAATGCTGTATTAAAAACTAAATTATACTTATTTCTTGAACATATGTGATGACCTACCTGGAAAGGGGGGACTTTGAAGATGATATCAATTTTGAGTTTATCATTTCATCTGTTGCAGCATTTTCTAAGCTTTAAAATGACACCTTATTTGTTGAAATTGATCAAGGCGATCAAATTTTACAACAGATAATCTGCTGGATATTCTTATTATTTTCTTTACTTTTTGCTACCTATCTTCTCCAGTATCTTGAAAAGTGTTCTGTCGCAAAGTCCCCCTTTTCGGGGTGAGTCATCACATATGTGGACCGCCACGGCAAAAGGGTGCAGTTGTCGGCTCGTACATGTTGCTCCTTGTACCATATCTGATGTATGCTATTTGTATGCATCAGATATGCTACAATGAGCAACATGTAGGAGCCGACAACAGCATCCTTTTGCAGCGGCGGGACACATATATTAATGGTGTAAAAATGAGTGGTGTTATGCTTGGGATTAGAATGATACGCTGTAATAATAATGTTGTTGGTAAACTTCTTGTGATTTATCCAAATTTAATTAATGTAAAATTTGAATACCGACCACGCGAATATGTATTAATATGGTACTTAACAGTACAAAACTGTAAAAATACAGTTATATTACTCATCCAAACTACCAGTAATTCACCATATTTTTGCTGATTTTATATTCTAATATTCATATTTCTTTAAACAATGCATGGTATTAATGAGGAATAATTTTAACAAACCAATAGATACTTTACCAAAACAATGGGATACCATTCTAATTTCAACAGTTGAACTTGGAGTACGGCCAATGTAAAATTATGGACATTTCTTACAGTGTAGCTACCAGTATCATATATAGAACTCATATTATGAAATCAAATACAAATTACAATACTGATATATATTTTCAAACAAACATTGATTTTTGACTACAATTTCACCGATAAGGGAAACAGGTGTCACATGTACTTTTGGATTTGATACTTTGATGCCATCAGTTTTAGTTCCAATTTCATCGCAGCATAGATTTTATCTTTACTCCACTCATCATGCACTTTTTTTTGTCTATGCTGGTTTCCTTTTCTTTTTCTTTCTTTTTTTCCATTTTAATTGTGTTCTTTCATCTCGTACCAGCTATACAGAAAACTTTATTTTGCACAACAAGTGAAATACATGCAAAAGGATGTAACTTTCAAGGTCAGATGCCTTTTACTGGTAGTGGTATTATTTAACCCT
>JXSR01S000315.1:1286-14816 GCA_000969725.1 Ophiothrix spiculata
CATTTACTTATGGCATGGCATCAGAATTAATAGTTAACCTTATCATATATCTCTTTTTATTGCGCAACTCTGCACAATTAAATCGTATATATTTTTCAGACCATAAGTTACAATGGTTTAGCACTGCTCACAACACCAATGATTTGTTAACTTACACTGTACATACATACAGTAGTGTATGTTAAATGACTTGATCATTCAGTTGTCCCATTCTACAAACGCATAACTTATTCAACCAAATTGATGTGCAATGAAACCTTTTGTTCGAAGAATTTAACATAAATTGGTTGATAGATCAGACCGGTCAGAACAACGAGTCGCTGGTACTGGAAGTTGTACATCGTATGACACCTTCTGACAAGGCAGTTCTTAGTTGAAAACTAATTGAAAACACACAGGCCTTCAGAGGTTCAAAGCCGCTTTGCAGAGCAACGCTAAAGTAATTATTGTAAGCCAGAATTGTTAAGTGCAAAAGATCTGAGAGTTGAATTGTGAACAGAAACAACAGACCTCCAAAATGCATAAATCGTTGCCGATATGGTATTAGTAGCAGGTGACTGCACAGCTTAAGTACTTACTTTGCATTTTGTTCGCTCATCAATTCCGTGGACAGCTTGTTTTTACTAAAACAGGCATAACTTCTCGAATTACCGATTTCCTTCATTCTTTTTTTCAAAATAAGCAAAAGAGTCTGCACATTTCCAAGGTGCGTAACAATTGTTTTAAATATCAATAGTTCTCTTGTTATACAGTTTGAATCTCGGTCAACTTCGTTTTGACTCACGCTGTACATTAGAGTGAGGATTACTATATAAAATATATAATATTTTTCAATTATAACACAATACAGTTTAAGATTACACTACACGGGCGTGCTTACTATTTTGTTAAACTTAAAATAAATACACTGTTGCTCATTAAGTTGCAATGGAAATATTGTTACCACTTTTTTTATGTAAAGGTCAATTTTTTTATGAACATATCTGGAAACTGGAAACATTGTGCGTTAAAAATTCTTATTATAAAAGATCGCGTTTTTATCATGTATCATATATCATATCATATCAATTTATTCCAATGTCACACTCAAATACACTGAACAGTGCAAGAACAAATAAAGTTATACATAAAATACAACAAAAGAATGATATTGCGGAGATGGCAAAAGGCCTGAATGGGTCATCCCCAAAGTAGGGCCTAATAACACAATAACACACAAATCCGACGCACAAAAGATAAGACATGCCTAAAACTTCAAAACAAATTATGTAATAGTACAATTGTTGAATTTGTAAAAATCACAAAGCTCAAGTATATGTTTCTAAAAGGTTTGTTTTAAACTTATATCGAAATTCTTTGGCAGTTTTATATTGTTTTGGGGTTTTTTATCCAGAGAATTTCATAGACCTGGACCAGATGTTCGAATTGATCTATCAGAAAAGCATTTCGTCGAGTTATGGATGCTATAATTTTGGGCATTTCTTGTAGAATAGTTATGATTTTGATTTTACTTACTGTTAAAAAAGGCTTCCAAAAACACCCGAGAACTCATTAAAAAAGCAACTGGTTTCTTCAACACTGGCTTTTCTTAATTGATTATGACCTCTTTTAACAAAAAAATGATGAAAAATATATACCATCAAGGCAAATTTTTCGAGACACCGTGCGTTGAAGGTAATTCCGCCCCATCACTGAGAGCCACGTTTCGTATTTCCCAAATCTCATGCATTTTTTGGGGGGGATTAACCTTAAAAGTTTATCAAAGTACTCTGGAGATCAAATATCATCAGAAAAACTTTAAATAAACATAAATCCATGATCAAAAATGGCCACTTTTTCAAAAATTCGCTATAAAAGTTCTAAAAGTCAAATTTTCGCCTTGTTTTTCACTAATAAATAAAGTAATCAGTAATTCTAACATGTCCTGTAAGTTTCAAATCCATAGAATGCAGATATTTTTCAAAATGACGATTTA
Source organism: Ophiothrix spiculata (assembly GCA_000969725.1). Lineage (NCBI taxonomy): Eukaryota > Metazoa > Echinodermata > Ophiuroidea > Amphilepidida > Ophiotrichidae > Ophiothrix > Ophiothrix spiculata. The sequence continues at coordinate 3,262 of JXSR01S000315.1, forward strand.
AAAATTTTCGAGATGGCAACCACCCCCCATGACGGCCTACCTTAGGTGGTGCCCCTATTTTTTCCCCGCCAAAATTACCTCAAAGGAAATTGGGAAGACGAGGGTTAAACAAAATGAGTGATTAACAGTACGTACACCAAACGATTTAACATTACATTAATAAATAAATGTTATACTTATATTTAAAGTATACGTTTTTACAATACCAGTCCGGGCTAAGCACCAGATTTGGTTCGCGAACCAGATCTGGTTCGGTCAAACCAGATCTGATACAGAATTTGGCGTTTTTATGGGTTTTTGCTCCCGCGTGAGTTTATTAGAGGCCTGGGTAAATTTGTCTTGTTGTTTTTGTAACCTTTAAGATGTTGCCTAAAAATTTATCGTGAGTTTTTAAATATTTGCCGTGAGGTTCAATGTTAATTAAGACAATAGAAATAATAAGATTACGTAATCAATTAAATATGCAAATTATTTTGAAACTTTTTTATCCAAAAATATAACATCGTCCACTAAGGACAAGAATATGTTAACAAAATTGCAAAAAATGTAATCTTTAATAGTTGAAATTAGATTTAAAATTTGAATCTAAATGTATAAACGCAATGCATTGTGGGATTTATTGTTCCAGATCTGGTTCTACCAAACCAAATTGGTTCGCGAACCAGATCTGGTGCTTTGCCCGGACTGAATACGGAGTATCTGATAAGTTCCCTGGTAATCGAAATCTCATAAGGGGTTCTATTAACACTTAAGTGCATTAGGTGTTTTAGAATCCCATAGTGCATAACGGGGGGGGGGGGATTTTAATCACTTTTTAACTGTACACAGATATACCAACTCATTACAATTCATATAAAATAAAAAAAAATAAAAATCCGTCATTCTGTTTCAAAATGGCGACCAGATAGCTAATTTGTGTAAAATTCTCATTTTCCCCGCAAAATTTCCCGTCAAAATCGGAAATCTGCTTTCCAAAAAGAATTTTTCAATGGAGATTGGCTCATAATAGCAGATTATAATTACAAATACATTGGTGGAATAAAAAAGGACAAAGTTGTTTCATTACGGTTTTAGGGAAAAAACTAAATTTGAACAGCGCCATCATTTTACCAGTTTATGCTAATTATCTCAAAACGACGCGATCGATTTGATTTTTTTTTTTGCACCAAAACGTGCGCAACCCCTACCCTGACAATTACATAAAACGGCGTTATTGGGTTATGTTGCGTTTGGACCCCCTTTATGCACTTAAGTATTAAGGAACTGGTGTTGCACATTGGAACAATACACGATTCAGTAGGTCGGGAGTTCGAGCCCCAATACGACCATCTGGAGTCACTAGGAAAATAGGTAAAGACTACCTTAATATAATATAACTGCCCGCGTGTTCTGGTGGTAACAGAATAAAGTATTTTAATACAAGGACTAAATCTTATAAGGCGTTATATACTTATATCAGATTCAATTCAATTCAATTTTTATTTCCATGTTTCTTATAACACAATAGTACAATTTTCTCAAGGTACATTATGATTTTACAAGATGCATTTGAAAATACTTTCAAGTACTGGAAAATACAATAATGATAGATTCTACAATTGATCAATTAAGTTATAAAAAGAGGATGATGACATGATTACAGATTAGAATCAATGGATAGAATATAGGTCTAAAAATAGGAAACATGGCGGAGAGACCAATAAACTCAGGGGAGTTTTTAACAGGCCCAACTTGAAAAATGATGACAAGGATATATTTTTGACATGTTACGACACTGGAGGACAAAACAAGACGGAGACAGGACAAAAACAGAACGGGGACAAGACAAGGACACAACAAAACAGAACAGATTCATATTGCAATAGAAAACAAGAACCAAGGGAGTTCGGTCAATCAAAGGTGCAAACAATTACACAATTTTGAGAGCATTGAATAAACGAAAACTTGCAAATGGATTGAAAATAAATAATATCAGTGTATGGGAGGAACATTGAAATGGTATAAGAATAAACATTAGACCTAGTATTATATATTTTTTTCCACATCAGGTACCTTGTACAAAATATTAAAAGTATTGATTGTCATAAACTTTACAATGAAGTTAGGAAAATAAAAATGTAAGTCAAATTTGTTTCGTCGCCGTTGGAAATTGTTAATGTGTCATTTTCAGCTATTATCCATGATTCGGTTATCAAGGGAATGCTGATACTGATTACCAGTGAGAGGTATCCAAGTCGAAATACAAATTAAATGGGATGTAATTGAGGTGATTTGAAAGGATGCAGGCTAAAAGCAGGCTGTCTAATTGTGCCTGCTTGATTAAATTGTCATAGAAGTATCCACTGGGAGAGGTCTACGTTCGAGTTTGAACATGATCTGAAGCAGGAAAATAGAATGAACTGAAATAAGGTAATGCTGTTTGATGTAGGCATTGGGATATGTGGGAGTTGATTCTAGATTAAAGTGTATTGTACCCTTAAGAGTAAGGTCGACTTTTAAAACTGAGATAATTATATAGTCGTCATTTCGTAGGTAAATGTACTTTGTGAAATATCAGCAACCATTTAATTTCTAAACTCACAAATACGTTTTCATCTTGACAAGCATCATCATGTACTGCCAGTGTTATAAAGCGTCTAATGTACTTAAAGGGACTAGCCTAGATTCCACTTAGTATTAAAATCACCTCCAGAAATACTCTAAAATTCTAGTTTAATTCAAAAAAGTACAAACAATAACATATAGATTAGCTCAAATAAGAGAAAATTAATTTGTAATATGTCATTTTTGTGATTGTAGTGTGACTATCCAGTGTTTTTTCAAATCCTAAGCTTCTACCTCAGATGGATTGGCTAGATAAAAAGATTATTTACAGCTCCTTGAGATAATTTAATACACACAGAAAAAAGTTGTGTTAAAAGGGGAACATGGTTAACAGGTTGGGTTAAATTTTGCACAATGTTAGGTAAAATTTGACACAATGTTGGGTAAAACTTGTACCATTGCCCAACATTATGTCAAATTTTATCCAACATAATACAAAATGTAACCCAACCTGTTAACCATGTTCCCTTTTTAACACAACTTTTTTCTGTGTGTACATATTAAAAGGAAACAACGTCATCAAAATAATGTGTTTACCCATCACTGGCGTATAAACATGATATTCATAAAATTTAAATTCTAAGCACTGTTTTCAAAAACAATATTTTTTGCCTCTGGAGAAACCAGTTGACGTTGGTGATGAATTTCAATTTTCCTCAAAATCTCTGACAACTACTGGTAGGTTATCTTACTATAAACATACTCTATCGATCAATATAAAATGTATGTAAAAAGTAGTGGGAAGAATCTAGACCAGTCCATTTAAATTTAGTCAAGTTGACAAAACATTCATTATGATTACATTTTGACCCTTATTTTGGCAAAAAGCAAGAATTGCAATTCTCTCTAATATTAAAAGTAAATGCTGTTAGAAAATGCTTATCCACAAAAGAGCCTGTGTAGTAAATAAAGTATGTTTAAGGGCCTGATATTCCTCAAAATCACGGAAAACCACTGGTAGGTTATATTACTATAAACATGTTTAATGTAAACAAACATCGGTCAATGTAAAAAAATATGTAGGTAAAAAAAGTAGTGGGAAGAATCTAGACTACTACCTTAAACTGCATTGTAATTCGACATATGACTGTTAAACAAAATGAAAGATCAACTTTACATTAATAAATAAATGTTTAAATAAGTGTGTACGTTTTTAAAATAAGAAGTATATGATAAGTTCCCTGGTAATCGAAATCTCATAAGGGGCCCTCTTACGGAACTGGTGTTGCATAGTGGAATAATACATGAATCAGTCGGTCAGGAGTTCGAGGCCAACTACGGCCACCTGGGGTCACTAGGAAAATAGGTAAAGACTACCTTAATATAATATATTTGCCAATGTTCTGGTGGTAATCGAAAAAAGTATTTTAATACAAGGACTAAATCTTTTAAGGCGTTATATACTTTTATCAGATGGTATCAAGATATGCATTAGACCTAGCATTACATATTTTTTCCACATCAGGTACCTCGTACAATATATTAAAAGTATTGATTGTCATAAACTTTACAATGAAGTTAGGAAAATAAAAATGTAAGTCAAATTTGTTTCGTCGCCTTTGGAAATTGTTAACGTGTCATTTTCAGCGAATATCCATGATTCGGTTATCAAGGGAATGCTGATACTGATTACCAGTGAGAGGGACACAAGTCGAAATACAAATTAAATGGGATGTTATTGAGGTGATTTGAAAGGATGTAGGCTACAAACAGGCTGTCTAATTGTGCCCGCTTGATTAAATTGTCATAGAAGTATCCACTGGGAAAGATCCAACGTTCGAGTTTGAACATTATCTGAAGCAGGAAAATAGAATGAAATGAAATAAGGTAAGACACTTAAGAGTAAGCTAGGTCGACTTTTAATATTTACAAATTAAGCTGGTTTTTTTTTAAACTCTTAACGTTTTTTTTTATTCCCTGTACTTGGGTCTGGTGGTTGGAGAAAGATACAGAGACTCTGCAACAGACCCTGCTTTCCACATACTCTATTACATAAATGCATAATAATAATACATATTATATATATTCTTTTGTTTTCCAGCACTAATTTTCATTTCATTCTATTTTCAGCACTTATTTAGGTATGTTGTTTGTGTGGTTTTTTTTAAATTATATCTACATTTGGATGTTAACATTACAAATGGACGAGCTTGAAGAAAATACATTGGTTCCAAGGTATCTTTTTTTTTAAACAATGTAAACAAAATAAGATGAAAACGTCAAAGGAAATTTAACAAAATTGTGACCTTTTGAAACATTCAGCTCTTTGTTGGTATTCATGTACATGCATATAATCACACAGAAATATCTATTTAATGTTTAGAGCTGTTTAGATGGGTTGTTAATTTTTCCCAATATTTCATATTCAATAAAATTGTTTTTGGCGTTTTCCTTGTGGTGTTGAACGTAACATTTAATTTTTGAATTAACAAATTAAGCTTTTGACCGTTGCATACAAACTTACTTAGCTGAAAGAAGGGCTTTTTATCCGTTAATATTGTTGTAAAATTAGTATATTGCATACATATTAATTGAATCATTTGATTAAAAGAATAAAGGGTCATAATGATATAATATGGCAAAATAATCATAATTACCCTAAAGGACGGGTAAACCAGTCAAGTAACAACGTAACAAAGCCGGTAGATTATTAATATAAATGCAAACATGATCTGCTTGATTATTTTTTATTCCCAGTGGGTTGTCTGGAAGCTGGTAATATACCATACCTTTGCCTCATGAATACGTTGACTACCATATTACAGGAGCAACGATACCATTGCCTGAACCTATATATGTGTGACATTGAAGTGTATTAAAAATCGGAGATGTTATAATGTGTGAATGTCCAGCCCTTATGAGCCGTAAATGCCAAAAAATTCATTTTGCGCTACAGATGAAAATACATGTCAAGGTCATAATTTGCCGAAATTGATTTTTTGACAGATTCACAATCCTAGTGCTTACTACAAAATACCAGCAACGTTTCATTTCAAGAAAATGATAGGAAACGTGAAATAAATTGGCACATTCTTAAGACAATCAACAGAAACTATAGGGCTTACTAATCTTTGAACGCGTTTATCTCAGATAAACATTTTATAGCGGGGTATGGTTCCCGGCGGCTTATGACATCTTCAAAGGTTTTCAAGATGTCACATACCGCCGGGGACCATTCCACGTTCACCACTACCCTATTTTTGTAAATTGAGGGGCGTTGAAGGATCATTTTGTGCTTTGCTTCCAAGCATTCTATTGGCTCAGTCAAGCGCGACAAAGACATTCAACCACCTGCATATCACTCTTCTACAGATAGACATTCCATATGATCACTCAACTTGATTAGAAAAGTGACCTTGAACAAGGCGGGGTCAAATCAAATTGGACCTAAAAATCACGTTTTTGACCCGTTTTTGTTGTTGCCCCCTTTCCTGTACATGAGAAAATTGATCACATTCGGAGTTCCATTTCACACCCAACAAGATAAACTATCAAATCTGACCAAAAGCAACATAAGTTTCTAGATATTTTCTTTATGAATTGACCTTTACGTAAAAAAGTGGTAACAATATTTGTATTCCAACTATATGAGCAACCGTGTAATATATAAAAATACAACTTTTAATGAAAAATGTTAGACTTTATTAAATATATAGAAATAGTGCCATATGCTACAAAGGTTTTACCTGAAGTAAATCACTTGATGATGTCAGTGTAGGGAACGACAATAAAAACTTAAACAGTCAGGATTTTTAGGGCGTACAGGTAAAACATTTGTCAGGAGCGAAGCACATATTAAATTCAACAAACAACAGAAATAATTCAGGCCTCGTAAAGCATGTATGGATTGGTGGGCGAGAACACGTTTTCCCAATGTAGACAAAAGGTGAATATTTTATAAAGAACTATGGAATATGAATGGAAAAGAGACTGCTTGGATGAAAATTGAATTGATAACTGATAAGTGAACCCCTCAGACGCATTTGAATGCGTGCATCTTTTTATCGCAAACAATATAAGACTTGTCACTTATATAATAATTTAGTCCTCATCTGACAATTTTATATACAATAATACTATATATATTTTTTGTCTCGTATTGAAAGAACAAAAACACAATACGAATTTATCAATCATCTGAAACGTTTTGGCTATCTCAGCCAGCGTCCTCAGCAGTTGATATGGTTAAAGTGTCTCTTTTGATTTTGACTTGGAGATTTGAGGCTGCAACCTGGAGAGGAATGTTTAGTTACATGTTCTTTAACTGTTGACAGACTTCGATGTACATTTCATCAAACATTACGGTTCATAACAAAAACAGAATTTTTTTTAGTCCTGTCTCGTTTTGTTTTGTCAGTATTGTCTAATCTGGCCAAACCTTTAAAATTTATATTAGCCTTTACTTACTGCTGATGTTAATAACTTAAATATAAATTACTTTAAATTTTCGTTCAATATCAAAAATCGGAAACATCTGACGCTCATATATTATTAGTGCAGTCATGTTCATACTTGAATCCTGAAAATGTTAATTCAGCGACACACCGTATGACGTCAACATCCATGCATTGCGAATGACCTAAGGAATCTATTATAAAATCATCATAACGTATAAAAGTTGCAGTTGTATTTTGATTTAAACATATACGCACGTGACACCTATTTTCTACTTGCTATATATTGCAAAAATGCCTACAGATATTCAGAGTAAAAAACGAACGATAGGAGGAATTATTAGCATCAGCCAAATGCCAAGATTAACTCAATTTGAATAAAACGTGTTTTATAGGAAGTAGGGGGCATATTGAACATTCCCAAAACGACAACGTGCGATATATCCTCGGAGAGTGTTCTTTTTATACATTGCTTAGGAATTAGATTTCATTTGGCATCTATGTAGGTACTTTTAAAGTGAAGTGACATTATTTCTTATCCTTTCCAATCTGCAATCTAACACGTTATGTGTCATTTGATTAAATAACCTAATAAAATCTAAATGGAATTATAAAATCTTGAAAATGAACAAAATAAAATCTATTCCGGTTGACAATTGTTTACCTTTGCCCGTCCCGTCAAAGACTTCCAATATTTTTAAAGGCAACTTAGAATTTATAGTGCATGATTCTTGTTTGTTTATTGGGTTTTTCTTTTTAAAAGTGTATGCACATGTAGCAACCACTTCCTGTTCTGAAGAAGCTATTAACTACCTGATTCCGGAATATTTATTATTTAAAAAAACTTGAAAAATGAAAAAATCTATTCCAGTGACACTTGTTTACCTTTGTCCGTAAAAGTCTTTCAAAGATTTTTAAAGAATTTGCCTTTAAGTTTTCATGGCATTATAATTAAAGGGTTTGACTTATTATATTTTCTTATTATCAACATGTATAATTTTATATCGGTTTTTTATGGTTGTTTATGAGCGACATAACATAACCAGCTGCTGCCTTTTTTTTGTGTGTAAACTTAAAACAAAATAGATAATAGTATAATATTGACATATGGCAATATTTGCAGACATCAGCCAAGTCTCTTGTAAATACAAGTTATGTATAATCCAAGTCATCTGATTAAGATAACACTTAAGCATATGTTCAAACTTTGAACATTTGGCTAAGATTATCATAATTACCCTAAAGGACACGTTCACTAGGCAAGTAATGAAGTAACAAAGCAGACGGATTATTCATATAAAAGCAAGCATGATATCCTGATTATTTTTTAGTCCCATTGGTTTGTCTGGAACTGGATAATATATTAATCCCTTGCCTTAATCTATATTTTGCTACATATATGATTTTGACGGACTTAAAAGCGAAAGTGTAAGCAAACACGTATGAACATAATAAATAGGAAAAATTATTGTTATACTGTTTTTAACATAATATGATATCATGATGTAAAACAAATATTGAATGTCTATGCACGTGCAATAGTACAAAATATATCATTCGGTCAAATTTGGACTGATCTATTTCAAAAACTGACCTCATTCAATATTTGTATACTGTATCATTCGTTATATTCCTGACACCTGTTATCATGCAAAGATATAATTGTGTAAATTAGGCATGCAAAATGCTTTGACTTTTTTTAAAAGCGCTATAGCCTGATTTCATGTATTTTTATTTATTTATTTATTTATACTTATGGCATGGCATCTGAATTATTAATTAACCTTATCATATATCTCTTTTTATTGCGCAACTTTGCACAATTAAATTGATAGTACTTATCTGCAAAAACGTTACGCGGATATTTAAGAAAATAATAATAATAAAAAAAGTAAAAACTGATCAGTCAAATTACTTATGGGATTAAACAGTGTTACTTTTAGGGAATATCTGTGATTTTGTACGCATACGTAAAAATGTTTGCATTCCGTTATATAAATGCAAATGTTATTTTAATCCGTAAGATTGAATCCATCATCTCTCAAGCAATTCGTAATTCATAAAGATCTATCTCATCATTTGCCAGTGCAGTTTGAGAAAACTCTGTATGGCTAAGGATGTCACGTACTTTTGCCGTTGTAGTGTAAATTGTTTTGACACGGCTTAGGGGCAGTGTTCAGAAAGGCTCTTTTCAGAGCCAAAGCTCTTTTCAGAGCCAAAACAATCTCAAAGAGCAAAGAGGTGATCTGCTTATAACACTGTTGGCAAGGGGCAGCCTTCAGTGAATGGCTCATGCGAGTCATCAGTGGAAATTGACGGTTCAAAGATCTTACATGTCCTATATAATATTTATCCTGAAAAAGTCAGAGCTGCACACCTGACTAAAGCTTGACATTTCAAAATTTGCCCGACGGTGAACCCGTTAAAATATACCGATTACAATTACATCTTCTTATAATTATCTCATTTTGTATGGTAAAGTTTACTACTTCTTTGAATATATTATTGAAAGTAAAACAAAATATACACAGAAGTAATATTAACATCGTAACAAACCATAATTTTGATTAATCCGTGATATGTCGAGTGACTGAATAGATGGAAGGTAATGTTCAACTTTAAGTATACAGAACTGCTAAAATAGTGTCACATGTTGAAGAGGTAATCGTTTTACCTGAAGTAATCACTTGACGATGTCAGTTTGGAAACTAAGAAGAAGGACCAACAATACAAGGTGACACTTGAGGATTAAGTTAACGATATTGCAATTACATTAGTGCTCTAAAGTAGTAGGAACGCGGAATGAACGTGGACTAGCTGGGTGTACGTATGTCACTTAAGATAAGATGGTTTAAGGGAAAAATAACATTTTATTTCTTAATTGACAGCTTAATTGACAACCATTCACATTAGTTAAAATGAAACAATAGGCAAATTTAAATCTACGAATGCATAAATATCAAACAAAGAAAAAAGTCAGCAGTTACAAAATAGCACTTATAATTAATATATCTTAATTATTATTTAATTTTAAGGAACCAGTATTTTACATGTTTAAGCAATGTCCAGTTATTGTATTTCTGGACCATTAGTTACTAAAGTTTAGCACTGCTCACAACACTGTTAACTTTAAGCCATACAGTAGTGCATGTTTAAAGAACTTGATCATTAACCCTCGTCTACCTAGGCTATTTTTTGTAACACGTCTACCCAAGGGGGGGGGGGGGTTGTTGCAACCCCCCTAAATTTTTGGAACGGGACCCCCTATGAACTTGGTTTTGCTATTAATAAATAAGGTATTGTCCTCCCCTAGCCAATGATACCAAGATCACAACAATCGACCAAGGCGATACGAAATTATGACGTCATAAAGGCCGAAAGTCGGAAAAATCGGGATTTTGGCAAAAATGGCTACCAAAATCAAAATGTTGCTATAAAAGTTCTAAATGACTGATTTTCGTCGGGTTTTTTGCTAATAAAGAAGGGAAATGATAATTCTAACATGCCCTGCAAGTTTCAATTTCATAGCATGCATATATTTTTCAAAATGGCGACTTCAAATTTTCCGGGGCTTCACCAACACCCCCCCTACACCCCAACTTTGACGGCCTACCCTAACCCCACATTAGGTGGTACCCCCCTAATTTTTTCATCAAAATGACCGCAAAGGATGTAAAAGAGATTACCCAAATGCCTGGGGTCGGTTGCTTTTGCGTTTTTATGCAGCGGGGAAAAACCCTTAACAACCCCCCCCCCCCTGGGTAGACGAGGGTTAAGTTGTCCCATTCTACAAACGCATAACTGTTCTTTTTCAGAATTTTATACTCTTGACCAATATTTTCCATGTTGACATATTTTTAATGTGCAATGAAACCTTTTGTCCGGATTATCTAACAAAAATTAGTTGATAGATTCGACAGGTCTGAACAACGAGTGCGGAAAACAAGGACCCTGTTGTGCGTGATACTGCTAGAGTTTGATATAAAATGGTATTTAGATAATCTATTAATCCATTAAATAGTTTTTAGGTTATTTAACTGATAATGTGGTCAAAATGATGTTTGAACTTAAATATGACCGAAAGTTATAAAATGTGATTAATAAATATATTTTTTATGTACCCCATTTCTGTCTGTTTTCCAGACTGTATTCCTGATAGCTGCTAGATGTGATAAACTGCTGACATTTGACTTGAAATGATGCTTACCTAATGAGAAAAAACTGATATTTTACTCATTAAAAGATTGCTATTCTGATCATAATGAAGCTTGGACTTATATAGATATGGTTAGATGTGGCTAAAAGATCTAAAATATGATTACTTTTTTTATTAACCCTCGTCCACCTAACGTATTTTCTACTACGTCGTCACCTAAGGGGGGTGGTTACTTAAATGTCCGGGATCATTTTGTTTTGCGTTTTGGAGCAATCGACGACGATCCGTTAGGGGGGTGCTACCCCCCCCCCCCTTAAGTGGACTTAATGAAATTTCTATTTGCCTGTCCGACAAAAAAAAGTGACAGCGAACAGGGATTTGCATTTAATGCGTGATACCGC
>JXSR01S000315.1:19907-36731 GCA_000969725.1 Ophiothrix spiculata
GAATTATAATGTGAGATAGTTCACTGGTTCTGTAAAGCTAAAATATAAAATCCATAAAAAACCCATTTTCTATTGAAAAGCTTTATCATTTATGCAGTTGAAATACGCTGCTTCTTTCAGGATATTCAAGGCGTACAAGTAACACATTCACCAAGAGCGAAGCATGTATCGAATTACTTGAAAGAGTGGTTGTATTTTAGGCTTCTTAAAGTATGTATGAAATGGTGGGTAAATGACATTTTGTCCAGCGCAAACACAAGGTGAATAACTGGTTAATTAGTATGGAATATGAATTGATCAAGGAAGATTGGGAGAACAATTAAAGATGATAATTGATAAACAACATTCCCAATCTTAAGGCACTCATTTTTCTATTGCGAAGGTTTTCAATTTCATTGTTTTAATTTTTTTACTGACAATTTTAAATACATTTCATATCAATCAATTGTACAGTATTAAGGAAAAATGTGATACTGTATATCTCAAGTTATCTTTAGTGGTTAGTTTGATACTAAGATAGAGATAGGTATAGCTGGACAAAAAAATGCAGTCTTTAACTCCTTCAGTGCTGTACTTTTTCTACGACAGCTTTTATAATGCGCTCGCCCGAATATTATATGCATGTTTATCTTTCCCAAAGGGCATATTAATTACGTTAACTATGCCCAGACTGTATGTAAAGAGTGCTCCAAAGTGCTCTAGCCAGTATTCATGTCATGGAAAACAATTCCAGTCAGCAAATACCCATGTTTGTATTCCAACAAGGGAGACAACATTTTAAAGACTATACAAGGTGGTTCGAAAAACTTAGAACCCAAGTTCAAAGTCCCAATGGCAGCTATTTATTTTGACAGCAACATTAATGTGAAGATCCAAGGCTTGGTTTATAATACTACAGCTCACATGATCGTTAGTTTATTTGCTTTTGATTCGTTTATGGCCTCAGTTACCTAGATAAGCTGGATTTGAATACTTACTTATGTTTCCTTTAAAAAATAAAGCGAAGATCTTCTAAGGATTAACCAGGACATGGTTTTGAAAAAATTCCTGCAACTCAATGATGGGCATGCCGCAACACAACGTATATACATTACAACAAATGAAGGTAAAAGCTCGTGAAATCATTACATATCAAAGCAAACACGTAGAAGGCAGGAGCTAAGGAAAACTCTCGTGGACAATTGGACGTAATCCGGTTTTCCTGGAAAATTCATCAAATTTGAACTTTCGAACAAATTATCTTCCACATTTTTATTTTTTTGACGTACTTTATAAATACCAATTTCCAACATCAGGGCATGTTAAACAAAAAATTCCTTATATGGATATTTGATGTTCATATTTGGTTTGAAAAGTCACATTTTCGGAATTTAACCCAACAAGCGAGATTTTTATAACACATATTTGGTCGGAATAATGCACAAGTTAGTCTATACAAATCTGCCCAAAACTCATTTTTGAAATTAAAAATGGTCTCTAAGCTGTTTTGAAATTCAGCTCTTCATTTTACCGTTTCATTTTCTCTTCAAAACCATATCTTAAGAAGAATATGTAACACTCGTTTTATTAGCAATATTACCGTACGCATTCAGATCCATACTTTAATCTAGAAATATGTAAATAGTATACAGAGCACCACAAAGTTACGTCCTCAGTCATGATATACCAATTGCACAGACCATGGTGGTTTCAAATGATTTTTAAATGAATTTCAATAATCTTAAAATGTATGGCAAAATTTATGTTATTAGGAATATGACTGCACCTTTCCCAAGTAATATTCTTCAACATATCACGGAGCAACATTATTAAAATCTAATTGAATCCGTGTCTGTTTTGAAAATATCTGTGATTCCATCATTAAGGGAATATTTGAGCTGATTGTAGGCAAGGTAGGATACAAGTTAAAATAAAAATAAACAACGACATGGTTAGGGTAATTTAAAAGGATGTAGACTAAAAGCAGGCTGTCTAATTGTGCCCACTTGATTAAATTGCCAATGGAAGATTCCATTGGGAACCATTGAGAAATGTCTTCGTTCGAGTTTAAACAGGATCTAGAGTAAAAAAGAATAGAATGATAAGAACGTGAGGGTATTGATTATAGGTTATAGGTTATAGACCTAAAACCAAATTGAAATAATAAACTACTTATGGAAATCATAGAGCTAGCTAAATCCCTAGCTATAATATGTGTATGAACATGCCTAAACATTCTTACAACTGCCTTTCAATTAGTAAAAGTTGCATTGTGTATTTTGTACGAAAATTCTTACAGATATTTGCGTTACCTACGTATTATTATTTGATATGCAATATTGTGTCCTAACTCTTTCATGATATGGTATAAAAATAACGGACTTTTAGCATACTTTTGTGACAAATATTTTAACAAATCAAACAAAGGGAAAAAAACTTCTCTTACACCATTACTAATCTATTGGGTGTTTGTATTGAAAAGGTTTCAGCAAAATAATAATATGTAATTATTTTATGTCTATAACTCAGTTTTTTAACTAAAATTTAACAAAGCGTAAACGAATTATAAAATACAAAAATATAAGGTTTAAAGCAAGTTATCAGACTTAAATATATAGAAATCATGAAAATAGTGCCATATGCTATCGATGTAATGGTTTCACTTGAAGTAAATCACCTGACGATGTCAGGGTAGGGAACGAGAATAAAAACTCAGGACTTTTAGGGCGTACAGGTATAACATTTGCCAGGAGCGAAGCACGTATTAAATTTCAACAAACAACAGAAATAATTCAGGCTTCGTAAAGCATGTATAGATTGGTGGGCGAGAACACGTTTTCCCAAAGTAGACATAAGGTGAATATTTTATAAAGAAGTATGGAATATGAATGGAAAAGAGACTGCTTGGATGAAAATTGTATTGATAATTAATAAGTGAACGTCTCCGACGCATTTGAATGCGTGCATCTTTTTATCGCAAAATTGTAAGGTTTTTCACTTATATTAACATAGTAAAATCTAAATTGCTTTTATACAATCTTAAAAACCTGAATTTTATACAGAAAAAGAATTAGAAATATTGTTCGGGTAACCAAATTGTCTCCCTCTGTCCAGTCAAAGGTAGACATTTGTCAGTCTTAATGAATTATTTTCTGTTAAAATTTCAGTTTTTAAGATTTTATGAAAGCAACTTGGATTTTACAGTGTTTATTATTTAGTCATCAGCTGACAATTTTATATAAAATATTAATACATATAATAATTTTGGTCTCATAATAAAAGAACAAAAAACACAATACGAATTTATCAATCATCTGAAACGTTTTGGCTGGCTCAACCAGCGTCCTCAGCAGTTGGTATTTTTTAAAGTGTCTCTTCTGATTTGGACTTGGAGATTTCAAGTTGCAACCTGAAGAGTAATGTTTATAGTTACATGTTTTTAAGTGTTGACAGATTTCGATGTACATTTTCGAAATACATGATTATTTTTAGTCTTGTCTCTCGTTTTGTTTTGTTGTATACACTGTGTCCTGCGGTCTTTAATTGCAACAGCATGTTGGGGACTTTCCCAGCCCTTTAGGTACCGGCTCAAGCAATACAGCCGTTCCAATAGTGGACCAGAGGAATCCATGTTTTATACCAATCTAACAATTTGGTTATTATATAGCATTATAAATTTGTTCATGATAAACTACAATATCTCGAGAACAATATTGTCTAATCCGGCCAAACCTTTTTAATATATATTAGCCTTTACTTACTGCTGATGTTAATAACTTAGTTTACTTTTAATGTTCCTTCAATATCATAAATCGGGAAAATCTGACGCTAATGTATTATTAGTGCAGTCATGTTCATACTTGAATCCTGAAAAATGTGAATTCAGTGACACACCGTATGACGTCAACATCCATGCATTGCGAATGACCTAAGGACTCTATTATAAAATCATCATAACGTATAAAAAGTTGCACTTGTATTTTGATTTAAACATACGCACGTAGCACCTATTTTCTACTTGTTATATATTGCAAAAATGCCTACAAACATGCAGAGTAAAAAACGAACGATAGGAGGAATTATTAGACTCAACCAAATGCCAAGATTGACTCAATTTGAATAAAACGTGTTTTATAGGAAGTAGGGGCATATTGAACATTCCAAAAACGACAACGTACGATATCTCATCGGAAGGTGTTCTTTTTCTCACGTAGTGAGTATGAGGCCACTTTGCAAAAAAACTCATACCCATGGATATGAGTACACCTGCACAGTCAAAATCAATTACATCAATAACTTTACACTGTGTACAGAGTCCAGGTGAAGTCACTTGGTCAACTCTTTCCTTCCTACATGTGAACACAACTATAAAAAGGTTACTCAGTGAATATTGTGCATAACTATGTTTGGTTAAAGAGACCATGCATTATAGCTCAACCGTACAAAGAAGCATTCTCATTGGTCATAAATGTGAACTCTTTAAGATATGAAAAACCAGTTTTTTACAGAATCATTTGACATATTTCTATTAAAACTTACACAATCTTGTTCTTGTTTTATTTTGCAAGTTGTTGTTTAGGTAGATTCATGTTCATTTAGAATGAAAAATGATAGGACTATACTGTTATTCTGTGTAGGAATCTACTTGAGTAATAAATGCCTTTTCACAATTGTCGATGATATGAAATCACTGTGCAGGTTATTCATTTGGAAAGTTTGCTGACGTTAACATGTATGTACAAATACCCTGTGCAAATAAGCTGTTATTCTACTCTGTTGTCACTTATCACCTATTATATCTCTATATTGTAATTTAATCTATTAAACCAACCTTCTTAAATTGTGTTATGAAAAGTTCAATATGATGAGTAGGTCTACTGATATGGACGTGTGTTGGTTTCACTGTGGATCTTGAATGTGAATTTTGGTAATTTATTTAAATGTTATTTGGAACTATATTACCGTATCTATGAGAGGGTTTTTATCATGTAACACACTGGCTTTCGCTGAAACACATTTATTGGAAAACCTGGACCATTTTATCAACCACCTCGCGAATATGCGCTGCGCGCTATTTGCTCTCTTAAAAAAAAATCTTGACTTATCCAGAACATTTCAAGTTTAGGCTCATTTCGCCAGTATGCAATTTTCTTTTGGTCATAGAAAATGTGTAGACCAACACAATTATACCAAAAATGTGTTGTATTAAAATAGCCTATACATGAAATTTTAGACATTATCTTTGCTCCTCAAGTTACGGATAGGCCTTCACTAGTATTTGCATAATATATTTATACAAAAAAAGGAATCTTTTCTCATGGAATATTGCATTTACAAAGTGCAAAATGATGAATAGATTTTCGTCAAGATACTACAATTGAAATGTGGATAATATAGTTTTACATTCACCTACATGTTATGCGTTCAGCTTTCTAACATACATATTTAAACAATAAACTCATTTTGTTTTAGATAGTAGTTAAAAGTCTGGTTGATATAGTTTGTTAGAAACAACTGAAAACTAAGATCGATAACTTCACAAACTTGAAATGTGAAATATCTTAAATGAATAGATTATAAGTCAGCGAAAACATATTTAAATGTTTGCACACCGGCTATTACTTCTAAATGAGCTTCCTCAAACAAGAGTTCATGAGCTGATGTATGGTAACAACAGCCCGGAACCTATTTTGTTTTGTACTTGACACCTGGTTGACGTGAGTTTGTCCTTTTTAAGGACTATTCTTGTTATTCATTGCTTAGGAATTAGACTTCGTTTGGCATCTATGTGGGTACTTTTAAAGTGTAATGACATTATTTCTGATCTTTTCCTATCTGCAATCTAACACGTTATGTGTCATATGATTAAATAACATAATAAAATCTAAATAGAATTATACAATCTTGAAAAATGAAAAACAAAATATATTGTGGTCGACAATTGTTTACCTTTGCACGTCAAAGAGTTTCAATTTAGGCACTTCAGGTAATTTAGAACTTATAGTGTATGATTCTTATTTGTTTGTTGTATTTTTCTTTTTAAAAGTGTATGCACATGTAGCAACCACTTCCTGCTCTTAATAAGCTATTGACTACCCGATTCCGGAATATTTATTGTTTTTAAAAAACCTTGAAAAATGAAAAAATCTAAACCGGTTGACAATTGTTTACCTTGTCCGTAAAGTCTTTCAAGATTTTTAAAGGCAATTTAGAATTTGCCTTTTAGTCTAAATTGCCTTTAAAATTTTGCTTCTTTCACAGCAGCTATGAGGGGTTGAACTCCATTGCGTGTTCATAGCATTATAATTAAAGGGTTTGATTTATTATATTTTCTCATTATCATCATATATTATTGTATATAGGTTTTTTTATTTTCTAACGCAGCAATATAATCGTATCCAGTAACATTATTATGGTTGCTTATGAGCGACCTTACATAACCAACTGTTGCCAAAATTCGAATTTTAAACTTTTTATAAACTTAAAACAAAATAGATAATAGTAAAATATTGACATATTGAAATATTTGCGGAAAACCGTCAAGTCTCCTGTAAATACGAATTATGAATAATTCAAATCATCTGATTAAGATAACACACGCATGTAAAAAAAATCGAACAATAGGCTAAAATTATCAGAATTACCCTAAAGGACATGTTCACCAGGCAAGTAATGAAGTAGAAACCAGATGGATTATTAATATAAAGGCAAGCATGATATCTTCATTATTTGTATTCCCAGTGGGTTGTCTGGAACCTGATAATATATTATTCCCTTGCCATAATCTATATTTTGCTACATACATGATTTTGAAGTTATGTTGTACTGAAATTAAAATATTCAATCTAATAGCTTAAATCCAGTTTGTAATAGTTATTGATAAAAAAAGTAAACAAATTATCAAGAACCAAAAGTGTAGGCAAACATGTATGAACATAATGAACAGGAATAATTATTATTATACTATTTTAACATAATATGACAGTATTTTATTACATAATATGACAGTATTTTATTAGTTAGCCGATATATCAGTAATACTATAATTCAATAGTAAATAAAACGCCAGCTTGCAGTGAATCACCTCGACATAAATGTCCTTTGTTCTCAACAATTTTGTTTACATTAATTTTGTGAGAGAGTATTTCAATACAGTTCAGTGCGTGGTGTTATGTAATTGAAGAGTGTAGTAAAAACAGGTCCTAAGTTACATTTTGGTCAACATGAGTTTTGGGCAGTTTGAAATTTAGGTGAACTGATGTTTCAGTATTTTTAACCCAAGCCTTTGCCAAAGACCCAACCGGAAGTTGTTTTCACGCTTGAGTGAATTTCATGTCAAATGCTCCATATACCTCATGCTACATACCACATTAACCATTCGGTTGTCTGGATACCAGATATGTATAGTTTCATAATATGTTGGAGACATGGTTTAGGATATAAAAGCAATAGATTAAACAGTGTCTCTTGTAGCGAATATCTGTGATTTTGTTATCAAGGGAATGCTGATACCGATTTCAAGAGAAGGGACACAAATATAAATTAAATGTGATGTAATTGAGGTTACTTGAAAAGACGTGGGATAAAAATGTAAGGTACTTAATTGTACCCACTTGATTAAATTGGTGCTAGAGGAAATGTCAGGTCCTAGTGTGTTCGAGTTTTACCATGATCTAGTGCGTGAAAAATATAACGACAAAAAAGTAATGAAATTATTTTGAAGTCGGTGTTAGGGTATGTAGAAGATGACTCTTGAAGACGAATACATACCATTTGATTGGAATATCGGGGTCAGCGAATCCGTTAAATATGAGCATAGCTGCAACAATCATCTTAGGATACTCGTTTTCAATTTGCAAAAGATGCATATAGATATTTGTACGCATACGTAAAAATGTTTGAATTCCGTTATAAATGCAACGCACTTTTAAATTGTATTTAACTTCACAAGATTGAATCCATGATCTCTCAAGCAATTCGTAATTCATAAAGATCTCATCGTTTGCCAGTACAGTTTGAGAAAACTTTGGGTGGTTACGGATGTCACGTAGTTTGGCCGTTATAGAGTAGATTGTTTTGACACGGCTTAGAGGCAGCCTTCAGAAAGGCTCTTTTTAGACCCCAACAATCTCAAAGAGCAAAGAGGTGATTTGTTGGCAAGAGGCAGCCTTCAGTGAATGGCTCATTTGAGTCATCATTGGGAAGTGACGGCGCGCATGACTTTATAATATTTGTCCTGAATAAGTCAGAGCTACACACCTGACGAAAGCTTAACAGTTCAAAAAATCGAACCCGTTAAAATCTACCGATTACAATTACATTTTCTTATAATTATCTCATTATCTCAACTTCTTTGAATTTGAAGTAAAACAACAGTTACAAAGAAGTAATATTAACATCGTAACAAACCATAATTTTGATTAATCCGTGATATGTCGAGTGACTGAATAGATGGAAGGGTAATGTCCGACTTTAACTATAAACTGCTAAAATAGTGCCACATGTTGAAGAGGTAATCGTTTTACCTGAAGTAATCACTTGACGATGTCAGTGTGGAAACTTAGAAGAAGGACCAACAATACAAGGTGACACTTGAGGATTAAGTTAACGATATTGCAATTACATAAGTGCTCTAAAGTAGTAGGAACGCTGAATGAACGTGGACTAGTTGGGTGTACGTATGTCACTTAAGATAAGATGGTTTAAGGGTAAAATAACATTTTATTTCTTAATTGATAGCTTAATTGACAACCATTCACAGAGGTTAAAATGAAACAACAGGCCAATTTAAATCTACGAATGCATTAATATCAAACAAAGAAAAAAAGGCAGCAGTTTAAAATAGCACTTATAAATAATATTTCTTAAGTATGGTTTAATATTAAAGGAACCAGTATTTTGCACGTGTAAGCAATGTCCAGTTATTGTATTTTTCAGACCATTAATTACAATGGTTTAGCACTGCTCACAAGACCATTGATCTGTTAACTTACATGTACATACATATTTAAAGGACTTTATCATTCAGTTGTCCCATTCTACAAACGCATAACTGATTGGCTTAATATTTGTTCTTTTTCAGAATATTATACTTTTGACCAATATTTTCCATGTTGACTCTTTTTAACCAAAATTATGTGCAATGAAACCTTTTGTCCGAAGAATTTAACAACAATTAGTTGATAGATTAGACGGGTCTGAACAACGAGGGCGGAAAACAAACAAACTCCTGTTGTTTGTGATACTGTTAGAATTTGATATAAAATGGTATTTAGATAATCTATTAATCCATTAAATATTTTTAGGTTATTTAACTGATATTTAGGTCAAAATGATGTTTGAACTTAAATATAACTTAAAGTTATAACATGTGATTAATAAATATCTTTTTTATGGACCCCATTTCTGTCTGTTTTCCAAATTTATATAATGTGTCTCTCACAGTAACAAAACGGGGAGTCTTATCTGTATTCCTGATAGCTGCTAGATGTGATAAACTGCTAGCATTTGATTTGAAGTGATGCTTACCTAATGAGAAGAACACTGATATTCTACTCCTTAAGAGAATGAAATTCTGATTATTATGATGCTTGGACTAATGTAGATATGGTTAGATATGGCTAAAAGATCTAGAATATGATTACTTTTTTATTAATCCTCGTCCACCTAACGTATTTTCTACTACGTCGTCACCTAAGGGGTGGGGGTGGTTACTTAAATGTCCGGGATCACTTTGTTTGGCGTTTGGGAGCAATCGGTGACGATTCTTTTGGGGGTGGTAACACCCCCCCCCCCTTAAGTGGACGAGGGTTAATGAAATTTCTATTTGCCTGTCCGACAAAAAAACAAGAGTGACAGCGAACAGGGATTTGCATTTAATGCGTGATACCGCCAGCATTTAAAAAGTGACATTTACATAAGTTATTCTACTCATTAAAAGAATGATAAGTTTTTTTTTTAAATTATACTAAAGATACCGAGATATGACTAGCTTTGGTTAATCGTTCTTTAAGGTGAATAATTTATGAATTCCCATATTTCAATGGGTTTGGAATATAATTTACCTACATTGTTTGGTGGGTTTTAAGGTTTAAACCTACATGTATAGCAAAACACAAAGGGACAATAAAGAGAACACAGACAAACAAACAACTTAACTAACAAGAATCAGTCTTATATTGTTGATGCATTGTCAATAGCGGCAAAAAGGATATGGAAAATAAACAAGAATTAGAAGAATCTATCAGTCAAAATGATGTTCCAATATGTTTAATAGTTGATATCTAATATTTACTTGACGAATTATAATGTGAGATAGTTAACTGATTCCGTAAAGCTAATAAAAGTTTTCTTGAAAATCTGTATCATTTATAAGTTGAAATACGCTGCTGCATGCAGGATATTCAAGGCGTACAAGTAACACATCGAACCATGTATCGAATTACTTGAAAGAGTAGTTGTATTTTAGGCTTCTTAAAGTATGTATGAAATGGTGGGTAAATGACATTTTGTCCAGCGCAAACACAAGTTGAATAACTGATACATAAGTATGGAATGTGAATTGAAAAGGAAGCTGCGGGATAACAATTAAAGATGATAATTGATAAACAACATCCACAATCTTAAGGCACTCATTTTTGTATTGCTAAGGTTTTCAATTTAATTCTTTGAATGAATTTCTACTGACAATTTTAAATACATTTCATGTCAATCAAAAAAAAAAATACTGGCGATTTGTAGTGTGCTATGCCTCCTAGATTTTTAATTCCACTCGGCCTCTGCACATTTACAGGTGTTTGCTGACCACTGTGGCCAAAGTAAGTTCCATTCCAAATCAAGCATCATTTCAGGTTCTTCGGCAACCTCTAGGGGCACTGAACCTTGGTCAGCCCACATCAATTGTATTAAGGAAAAAAGTGATACTGTATATCTCACTTTATCTTTAGTGGTTAGTCTGATATTAAAATAGCGATAGGTATAGAGAATACTGGGAAAAAAATTAAGCAGTCTTTAAGTATTTTTCCACGACAGCTTTTATAATGCGCTCGCCCGAATATTATACACATGTTTATCTTTCCCAAAGGGCATATTAATTAAGTTAACTATGCCCAGACTGTATGTAAAGAGTGCTCCAAAGTGCTTTAGCCAGTATTCATGCCAAGGAATACGATTCTAGTCAGCAAACATTCATGCGTGTATTCCAACAAGGGAGACAACAATTTAAAGACTATACAGGTTGGTTAAAAAAACTTAGAACCCAAGATCAAAGTACCAATGGCAGCTATTTATTTTGGCAGTAACATAACGGTGAAGAATGAAGGCTTAGTTTATAATGCCACAGCTCACATATTTGTTTATTCAATTATTTTAATTCGCTTATGGTCTCAGTTAGCTATTTTGCAACAGGTAATCTGGATGTGATTACTTTTCTGTGTTTCTATTAAGATAATAAAGCGAAGATATTCTAAGGATAAACCGGGACAGGGCTTTGAAATAATTCCTGCAACTCAATTACGGGAATGCCCGCAACACAACGTACAGTACCACAAACGCAGGTTAAAGCTCCTGAATGCATCAAATTAAGTAAAAACAGTTAAGAAGCAGACAGGAGGTAAGGGAAACTCTCGTGGACAAACCATGCATTTTAAATGGACGTAAGCAGGTTATCTTGGAAAATTCATCAAATTTGAACTTAATGAATAATTTAACTACCACATATTTTATTTTTGACGTACTTTATAAATACCAAATTCATACATCAGGGCATGTTAAACAAAAAAATCCATATATGGATATTTGATGTCCATATTTGGTTCGAAAAGTAACATTTTCAGAATTTTAACCCAAGAAGCGAGTTTTTTGAACACATTTTTTGTCCGAAATAAGGCACAAGTTAGTCTATAAAAATCTACCAAGAACTCATATTTGAAAACAAAAATGGCCTCTAAGCTGTTTTGAAATTCAGCTTTTCGTTTTACCGTTTCATTTTCTCTTCAAAACCATATCTCAAGAAGGATATGTAACACTCGTATTATTAGCAGTATTACCGTACACATTAAGATCCATGCTTTGATCTAGAAATATGTAAATAAATACAGAGCACCACAACATTAATTCATCAGTCATGTTTTACGAATTGAACAGACCATTTTTGTTTTCAATGATTTTTCAATGATTTTCAATAATTTAAAAATGAATGGCAAAATTAGTTGTCATTAGGAATATGGCTGCTCTTTTCCAAAGTAATATTCTTCAATATATCACGCAGCAACATTAATAAAATCTAATGGAATCCGTGTCTCTTTTGAAATTATCCGTGATAAGGGAATATTTGAGCTGATTGTAGGTAAGGTAGGATGCAAGTTAAAATGAAAATTAACAACAATGTGGTTAGGGTGATTTAAAAGGATGTAGGCTAAAATCAGCTCTCTAATTGTGCCTACTTGATTAAATTGTCAATTGAGGATTCCGTTGGGAACCATTGGGAAAGGTCCTCGTTCGAGTTTAAACATGATCTAGAGTAAAAAAGAATAGAATGATAAGAACGTAGTAATGAAATTAGCAGTTAAAAGGGGGCATCACTAAGTTGATTGTCAATATAGGTAGCAAGAATAACGTGTATTGAGATATGTAAAAGACTTGTGCCCATTCATGAAACACCGCTTACTCTAGTTGGCTGCTAACTCTTCGTCTATCTGTCAATTTCGACAGGTAGACAATAGGTTAGCAACCGACTAGAGTTAGCGTTGTTTCATGAATATGGACCCTGGTTTAAGCAAAGCACTCATGGCCTCAAATCTAAAATATTATTGAGGACAGCAGTCCGTTCTTATTACGTAAGTCGTAGTCTTGCATTATCTCTTTACTACACGCGTACGATCACATTTTTATTCGCAAGACCAACACTGATCTTGATACAGAATATACATGTTATTAACTGTTATTCCTTTAATTACATAATTATGCAATAGACTGTAACAGATTGGTCCCAATACGTAGACACCTGAAAATCTTTACTAAAAGTGCTAAACTGCCAACGAATGGCAATCTTTAAAATTTCTTCGAGCTATTTGAAAACAAAAATCTGATTATTTTTTTGTGTATTTATAAAGCGGGTGATTCATCATTTCTTATTTCAATGCGAAACGCTTATGAATCATTTTAACAAGTTTATTTGTTGTCTTTCTACTTGTTTAACTAATTAAGTACGTAAAGGGAGCGCAAAACCAATAAAAGAATGAAGTTAACATTGGATTGTCATACATGTTGCAGAAAATAACACCCTTACGTAATTGAAATACCATATTCACCCGTCCAATTCAACTATGGATTTTCTGAACGTATATCACTGTACAGATGGTTTATTTCATACCAGTGTGCCAAAAATGATGTCAAAATAATTTTACAATGCTTCATCATAGAGTAAGATGATCTATCAAACTCTTGACAGTTGGAGTAGTTAATAATTTAAAGGGTTTGTCAGTCGGAAAATAGTTGAATTGGACGAGTGGATACGGTATTAAGGTTGCCTTTTTTTCCAAGAAAAGTAACAAAATGACATTTTTTAGAATAGTGTTATGATTTTTTCAAGAGTTAAATACATTTGCTGGTTTACTTCTTGATGGTTAAAAAAAATCAAAGTATGAAAAGGGATATACAATATACCAGAGGAAAATTATTTTAAAATGAGGCATATTTCAAACACCTTGCATTTTGCTAACGTTTTTCTTCCTACGAGTATAATCTAAATTAAATGTAATGCCCGATTCCAACAGGAATCCAGTGCGCAAATGTGGCCTTTTGTTATCGGTCTATTTATCTTGTCCTAGATACCGTGAAACTAGAACATTGATCTTTCCTCAACGGAATCCCCCTTTTGAACGAACTCTAATCAAGAAGCCATATTAAGATATCTAATGTTGATCCCGTTTGCTTCTCCCTTTTTCTCGGACATAGCATAACTTGCTCTTAACCTTTTGACTTATTGTGATTTCTACTCGTGCCAAAGAGATAACGTTGCAGAGTATACACTATTCAGAAACTATTCCATGAAATATCCATGGAAATAGATATAGGTATTTTTAGGTTAAAACGAGGCAAAAAAAATCAAAATCAAAAGTATTTGTGTACAATTTATTTTCCCTTATGGAAAGGTATCCCTCAAAGTAAAAAAATAACCATCTTGTTTAGGCTTTTGCCAGGCTAATTTGGAACTTGGTACCATGTAAGCTAAAGGAAGCGTATTTTCAAATGGGGTCCAATATGTTTTCATATTCAGTTTTAGTCATTGCTTAACAAACGAAAAAGAAATATAACGAACTAATTTGTATGTTTTAAAATACCTTATATTGGCAGCTTGCATAAAGTTTAACAAAAGAACATATCTGACGCAAACTGTATATCTCTGAATAATTTTGTCTACTAAGACTAAACACGAGAGATGAAAATTCAATTGACCAATCTTTTCCAAACAGTGGTACGACATTAATCTAATACAGATATTTACTTTGTCTGTCTGGCTCAAGAAAGTTATTGTACTTTACACTTCATTCGATTGGGCACTGACCTAACTACTTTTATTTCATACTAACATCATACTAAACAAAAAAGCCGAAACACCAGACAGCTCATATCAATAAAGCGTTTGAATTAACACTGGCAGACGCGAACTATTAATACATGTAGGAAAAACTCGCAATGTTAATGTTGAAATAGACTTGTAGCACTACTTCTATTGATCATTTATGTCTATGTGCGAGGAACGCATATAATAAAAAATGTCTTGTATATCAAACTTAGCTTTTAAGTTAACGCAGAAATATCCCGTCCATTGTATTCTTTGTCAACGAATCTAAGTTAAATGCATTTGCAGCTTCAAAATGATATATAATTTGATTTTCAATAAATTTATGCGACCATGAAAATAAATTCACAATCAGCGATGTTTTTCCAAAACTTTGAAAAGGATGTAAAAACTGAAACACACCAATCTTACAGAACGTTTAGAATATCTTAATAAAAAAAGTTAAGATTAAAAGTTCCAGTTTTCAGTTTTATTATTTCCCTAAACAAATGAGACATTTACACACTTTACACATTTATATATGTGACATGTGCTGTCAATAGCACTCCTTTCTGGTCAGAGTATCATTTTGAGGGGGGTATTTATAATTTACCAATCTTCAGCTATCAGACTGAGGGTGCTTGAATTTTTGGAAACGGACATTCCTAGCTGAAGTTACGTAATTTTGAATTTGGCTTTGTGGAAAACATGCAATATTACGTAAATTCATATGTATATGAAACATCGCACATTTGCAGAAATAACGTGCTCAAAAAGTGTCCAAAAAATGTTCTGGATTAAATTTTATTTTAAACTTCAAGAATTATGTTAAAAAAGGTTTGAAGAACTAAAATCTACCAAAATTCTGAAAATTGTAAAATTGAACACCTTAGACCAATTTCGCCCAAAATCAGTTTCAATGGCCTGCCCAGAAGTGAATGGTTTCGACAGCACACATCACATATAAATAATTCATATATAAAATAAAATAATAGACAGAATAAAACATTGTGGAGAAATAGGCTGAGCGGCCAATAAGGCCTGTAAATAGCTTACCCTTTAATTAGCAATAAACAGGAAAATACTACTGTGCTGGCAATTTTGGAATCAAATTTGTTCAGGAGATTCAATGCGTTCAGGTAACACGTTGCGCCAAAAGGGAAAACGTATTATTGCCTAAAGAACATTTATAATTCAGACATGAAAATATAGAGTGGTTGGTGCAGACACATCTTTCCAATGCAGACAAGAGGTAAATAACTTTTAAATAGGAATAGAATATGGATTGAAAAGGGGCTGCTGGGATGGAAATGTCATTTAATAATAGATAAACAAGCCTCCCAGATGGAATCGAAGGCGTGCGTATTATCATTTTAAAATAAGATGCTTTCATCCTGCATTTTTAAATTATCTACTGACGATTTTATTCAAAGTTTTAAATCATATATTTTGTTTTCAGAAAAAAAAGCGATATATGTATATTTTTGTGGTTAATTTCTTATGAATTATGTCTCATATGCACACACTTGTCAAAAGTATTGCAACATATCGCAAATCCTTGCAACTATAGCTGTTCATAGTTAATGTTTCTATTTTATCTTTTAACCAAACAATGTTTCCAATGTTTATTGTGTCGTGCATTTAAATAGTGTACTTAGCTCATTTTGCTCAAAAAACAGTTTCAGAGATGGATGCTTAACATTCATCAATTCTTTCTTACAAATTATATCTAGTCAGTATAAGGCAACAGGTGAGTCTCAGACGCCTATTTGAGTGACAAAATTATGTTAAATCAATACCCATCTGCTCTCCCCACAGTGATGCTTAGTAGTTTGTCAAACAGGCGTAATCAACGGCTAGATTATTGAGATCCATATTGACTCAATCCGTAAAATCCCCTTTTCTACATTTGAAAAATATACATGTACCAGGTGTCCCAAAAAATGGTTACATGTAGAAAAATGATTGTTTGCAAAAACTACATGTATAACAGTTGGAGAGTTTTAACTGTGCATACCTTATGATACATATCTTTGCTAGATGTTTACGAAATTCTAATACCAGAGCATTATTATTTTTAGAGTTATCAACAATAATAGGTAACTATGTCAGAAATGAATTTATTGAAAAATCAACAATCGTAAACAGTTTCGTTTCATAAACTTTTAATGTAATTTTAACCCTCGTTCAACCCCATTTGAACTTAAAATTGACCGGCCCTAAATAAGATTGCTTTATACAATTGTGTAGGGTCAGGTCTGTTCTTTATTTTGATACCAAAA
>JXSR01S000315.1:72194-95319 GCA_000969725.1 Ophiothrix spiculata
TTTCAATTGTAATACAATTACGGATTGAGGCTTTCCGAAACTAAACAAGTGCATTCGTGCTACATCCTTTACATGTTACCTTATCCTGATCATCAACATCAGTTACGCCGTTTTGTCACAAACACGTGTTAGCGTTGTTGAGACACATTTGCCAACTGGGAACGTGTTTCAAATCCAACATATACATTATACAAAATGTCTTTTAACTTTTAAATCAAATGTACAATCATAAGACATGACAAAGAAGCAAATTGTCTCAAAAGGTCAAATACTGTATTTTGTATATTTTGTTTATTGTTCAGTTGTTTTGTGAAAGTTATCATACTTTAAAGCTTTATATTTAACTTGCAGATTCTCCATGTTTACCACTGACATTCGGTTTAGTTTAATTATGACAATTATATATTATACTGTAATAGCAGAAAGCATGATCAGAAGCAACACATACACATAAACAAACATTAATCATTCTAACCAAGCTTACCTGAGTGTAGATACATATCCAGCAGCAGCAAGCAGAAAAATGAAAGAAGTTTATTAGTTCTAGACTAGATTTAATACCCAACGTTACATCAGTTTACCTACCCATTTGTTTTAGATATCTGAAAATGTAACAATTAATTATCTTATACGATGACTGGTAAAAATAAATTTGGATCCACAAGTAATAGACCAAATGACAAAACTTGGCGATAAATAGTTATAACATTTTAATCAGCAATATTACATTTATTGCAAACCTATTGGTCTTTTACGTTGTGTCAAATGTATTGTCTGAATGGCATTCTTTAGAAGATCTTGAAATAATCTAGATTGAAACAAAAATATTCCTGCTACAATATTTTCAAGGCAGCCGATTAAATTTTCTTAAAAGAGCTTAAATAAACAACGACGTTTAATTGTTTGAAACAGAATCTAATTATGATACGAGTCAGTTATACCTATAAAATGTTCTTACTAAGAGTTGAACACCGAATACCAATACATTCACCATATAGTTAAGCTTTCGGAAATAACCAAAAGCAAAAATAACACTCTCCGAAAGGTTACTATCATTTCTGATACACATGATATGTCTACGACACAATGTGTGGGATTGTACTTTATTGCAATAATTATATCTCTTTCATCCGACAAACTATAGACATTTATAAGTTTGACTGGTATTTAATACCGTATTATTTTAATTCAACATTGTGATAAAAGGTAAATGCACTGTGGCCCCATTGTGTCGATTATATTTCAATATTGCTCGGTAACAAGAGAATGACCATACCAAAGAAAGCGAGGAAGACAGTAGGCGATAGATAAATAACATCAGTGCATTTTAAGGCGTTGCATAGATGGGCCAAACTTCAGAGTGATAAAGAAAATATGAAATTTGAAATCCCATACAACAACTGTTTTTCTCAAAATAAAGTTTAAAAAACAATCGATTTCATAACCATAAAAATGTTAAAGAATTTACATTTTTAAATATGCAAAAAGAACAGCCAAACCACACAATATAAAGCCAAAGTTAAGCGGTTTTCTCAATATTGCAGACAAATAGTGCGCATGTAACTGAAATACAAAATATAGCTAAAAACACAAAAAGACATCATCCGAAACATTTTGGATTTTTGAACTTATTGTTTCTTTAAGAAACATGCGTTTGTTTAGTCGCCTTTTAATAATTCTAACCGGATCTTTTATTCACAAAACTAAATAAAAAAGAAGGCACAGTTTAAACAAAGTGAAAACGCATTGTTCCTGTCAACCCCAATGGAATGTGATCCCTAAGTCTAATACCTCACACATTTGGTCTTTGTTATTGGTCTATTCATCATGGCCCAGATACGTTAACATTTGAACATAGATCTTCCCAAATGGAATATTCTTTTCATACTCCAATCAAAGGGCGACATGTAGACATGCATTGTTGATCCCGTTTTCTCATTTTCATTTGTTAACCTTTTGACATTTTATAGTATAAGTGATGTCTACTTAATATGCAAAGATGTTTCAAAAACTGTTGCATGAAATAAACCATTAATTTAAAAGTAAGCTGAGTGAAAGTAAACACAATTAAATAACTCCTTATTACCATGAATTACCAAAGAAAACTATTTATGGTTTTGAAATTGTATTTGGTAAGTAAAGTAACAAGAAGAAAGAAATCATTTAACACGTTTCTCGACGGATTTGTCTTTTTTCTAACGGCTCACAATCGCTTTCAAACCAAGCATGAAGTGAAAAAGTAGATCAATCTTTCCAAAACAGTTGGATGGCATATATCTAATAAAGAATGTTTACTTTGTCTGTCTAGGTCAAGGAATGCAGCGTACTTTAACTCTTAATTTAACGGGGCGCTGACCCCCAAGATTGTATTTCAAAAACGATAAACAAGACACCAAAGATAAATGCCATAAAACACTAGACGGCTCATATCAATAAAGCTTGAGAATTAAGACTGGCAGACGCGAACTATTAATATACGGAATACAATCTTAATACAGAGTAAACATTTATGTATATATTAAGCAAAGCTATAATTATTGTCAAATGTGTGCACGATATGCTAAAACGTGTCCTCAAGGTTTAGTAGGAAAGGTCTTTAAAAATAAACAGTGTACTCATTTAACAATTCTTAAGTGTATGCATGTTTTTTTCACAGTGCATTTTTGTCAAAAAAATAAAAATAATTGATCGCATCAAACAACTGTTGGTGTGTTAACATTAATGCTGTCAATAAATCCCTTCAGCAAATATCACATTATCAACTGTCGTCTTAAGATACACCGGGAATCTAAAGACTTAGATCAGGCATAATGTTTAATCGTCTACAACACAACAACGAATTCCTTTCTCTGTCCACTTAAATCAATTATGTCCCTTGAAATATTACATGTATAGTCAAGACTCGTATCGTAAGTACATGAAAAGGGTTTTATGTTGTCAGTCATATCAACATAATATTAATAGTCTCGTCGCTGACATCTTCTTACCATTCTATCCATGGTTCTTCTGTGAATGCTCATTACAACACATAAATGAGAGATTTGCAATACCATTTTGTACTAAATGAACTATTTTTCTCAATTTCAATAATTGTTACCAAAGCGGAGTGATGAATCAATATAAGCTGTATAATACATATCTATAATATTTATTTATTTAGAACATCAATTGTATTAAAGTGTTATAATATTGCTTAACACTTAAGTGACCAAGGGGGGTGGGGGTTCCTAGGGGCCCTACAACAGGTATTCGCGCGTAGCGCAAAAAACGCTGCTCCATGTAATTGTCGACGGAGCGGGTTCATCTCTGGCGAAAAAAATCAAATCGATCCAGTCGTTTTCGTGCTAATTAGCATAAAATGATTTTTCGAGGGCGCTGTTCAAATTTGTTTTGCCCATAAAATCAAAACCGAATAACTTTTTGCTAATTCTATTTTCGCAATCTAATTGTACTTGCAATGTGCAAATTTGAGCAAAATTTCATGTGAAAATTCCTTCGGGAACACGGTTTTTGAAATTTTGGCGGGACATGTTTTTGACGCGACACATAAAACTGTTTTTTCGGCCGCCATTTTGAAACGGTTCATCCGATTTCAAATTACATGCTTTATTTTTAAACAGACTTTCAACGTAAAATTCATACAGGAAGGGTGTTTTTTTAAGGGGGTCCCTAGGACCCCCCCCCCCTTGGGCACCAACGGATGGGCAATACCTTGGTCACTTGAGTGTTAAGGTATTTAATAATAGCACTTTATGAAATATAGTGTTGGAAATGGAATCAAATGCACTACCATCTGAAAGCTAATTTTATGTTTAAATATTTTAGTGTTCCGTGAAAACCAAATGTGTACGAAAAGGGAAGAAAATTGTATTCTATATAAATATGATTTTGTCAATATTGCGTGTCTAGTGTTGAATCAAGTTGCCCCATTTGCTTAACCAGACAATAATTAAACTTTCTTAAACTTTTTCTTGTGCCCATTTGATGTTGATCATAAGTGTATGTTCTTGAAAAATTGACATATAAGCAAAAACAATAATGGTTTACACATGTCGGATTCAAATTTTATAGTAAAGCCTTAAAAATGTTTAATGTAAATGTTATAATGTAAATACACTACTTAGACTGCACAATATTATTAATTCCAGTATTGTTTGGTGCATAATAATTATAAACATTTCAAGTGGTTAATGTGTAAATGTATGAAAAAAGTTCAATTTCATCACGTCTGTAAAGAAATACCAAGGGTATAATGCCATCTTAAAATCACTCTTATCACGTACGTGCTTTGGCATTTAAATTTCACATGAGAATAGCGTTAGAGAAAGATCAATGTTTCACTAATGCATTGCCATTTCAAATCTTGATTCTTTAACTGAAAGGCTGACATGGTTAATTTAAGTCCTGCTCTTCTGCATTTTAGTGTTCCATTTGTGTGACACGGCTGTCACCTCTGGTATAAATCAAATGAGATTCATTAAACTACGTTTAAAAGCCTCTCTGATATTCACAGTTGCTACATATACAAACAACATATAATATACCATTGTGTTTTTAATAGTGGCAATAATTTTCGAATTTAGCACAATAAATATATTTCAGGTATTGCCTATGTTTGTAATACTCGGCAAAATTAATCCTGGTTGTATTAGAATACATAAAAATGAAAATGTTCTTACGATACGATTTGTTGGAAAAACTCGTTGTTTTACTTATTTGTATTCAAATAGATAAATTCCAGTTTTTTCTGGAACTGGTTGTATCAATGGACGTGTAATTAAACGTTTGACCTTGTACACGTGCACTTAACTCTTGTTGAAACACTTGATTATATCTTTACATCTTCACAATTAAGGCTACTGTTCTTTTTCAAAAGCGAGCAATGGGGCGTCATGTTTGCTGCAAGTTTTTATCTAATTACACATTTCATAATATCACGATTTTGGTTGTACACGTGGAATAGAGTATCTATTTAATACACTATTCTTTACTAGTGATTTCACGTCAATTATCAAGGTCAAAATGGAGTTAATAGACTATTTTGAAAAAAAATGACGCCCTTTTCCAATTTCATGATGTACGAACAATTCAATTGCTTTCAACAGACTAAAGGCCTGATACTTCTTATTGAATTAAAAAATAATATTTTATAAATATGTCGTGTTGATTTTGAATGATAATGTCACAAACCCGCGTTGTCTAACTGAAAAACTGGATGTGAATTACGACTCTGAGATCTCCCTGTTTGAGCTCTGAATAACTTGTTTTTAATATACATTATCTACATTTTGTCTAATATTAGTATACGCAAATTGAGGCAAAAATGTGTAAATACAAAATATATATATAAATTTGTATAAAAAAATGCGCATTCTAATGTTTATGTTCTAGATTTCAGTTCACGATCCTAACGCTACCTGGATAGCCGACGGGAGTTCCTTCGCTTCATAATGCATGACTAACCCGCGCCATAAGCCATTGTTTGAGTCCAAATAATTGAAGTGGAAACTATTTCTATTTTAATGATTAAGATAGTTAGGATTCATATTTTCTGAGCAGATGGACAGTATTTAACATATACTTAATTGTTTTCAAAGTATAATAATATCATTGAAACACCGTTGTGAAAATAATGCAGAGCAGTAACCTTAACGTAAACTTAGCATCCACCAAATTCGTTGCCTTAAAATTGGTATGCCTTAAAATTGAATATAACATTTAACTCTCATATATATTTAAATCTGTCACAAGAAGGACACTAGAAAAGTAGCAATATTAAACTTCACATGATCCATGTCTACTCGTGAGTGCGGATAGGGTATTTGAAATGGCAATGCTCTCCCATACCCTTTTTATTTTAACTTTCGCGTGCAGACTGATCTGTTTTGGAATGATTTTTGCATGCAGAATCACGTACGCTAGACAAGTCGATAGAAATTTCAAAGTTAAAAATGGATAGAGAAAATTAGTGTACAGATTTACTGATAGGTAGTATTTTTCTTTTTTAAAGAGTAGTAAATACATTATGTAACAATAATACAGCTGAACTCTCGACTTAGAATATTGATTGTCTTAAAGTTGAGAGGTAAATATATGCCAAGATTTTGTTCATAAACTGCACCAGAATATTGAAATTGAAGTACATAAATCATATGTCTGAATGACGTTTGTATATGATGGCGATTTTTACTAAAGGTTAATAATCGCTTTCAGTGCAAGAACGAGGTGAAAAATGAAATAAAATAATAAAAAAACAGTTGGAAACCGCATATTTAATAAAGAATGTTTTCTTTGCCTGCCTGGCTTGGGCAATCAATTGTACTTTCACTCTTCACTTACCTGAGCACTGACCACACGAATTATATAAATCATAATGTATGAACTAGACACGACAATATGTCATAAAAACACCAGACAGCTCGTATCAATAAAGTCTCTAAATTAACACTGACAAATTCGAAATAAAATATATCTAGGGAACATTTTCTGGTGACAATATAAAATTGGCCACAGACGTGTAGCTTATATACTAATTTAATTGCTATCAGTTTTGTTGCTGTTGTTGTTGGTAGTGGTGGTGTTCGATTTAGATGACAAACTAAATATGTCCTGCACGAAACATTTGAAAAAGTGTAACTTATATTCATTTGACATTGTCCGTTGACATCAAAAGAGGCAAGGGTTGTTACCTTGAAAAATACCAATTGTGCAGTGATTGTGCAATGATTATCATTAAAAACTATAGGCCATGTCACACATCACCGTACCGTGGGAATAACGTATTAATAACGTACACTGGTTTGGTAATCGATTACATGTATTTCAATGACCAAATCAGTGTACGTTATTAGTTCGTTATTCGTACGTTTCGTGATGTGCGACAGAGCCCTAACCAATGTATATAGGCTTAAACAGAACATATTTTGTTAAAACGAGATCTTGTGCGACATGTGGTAAAACATTCAATATTGATGGATAAAATCTCTTTTCAGTGTGTGATAATTAATATTGTAATAAATGAAACGCACACAAAATCACCTTTACCAAATTGCTTGAAACTATTTAAATACATTGCTAATACACTGCATCAGAATATTAAAATCGAAGTATATACATAAATCATATGTCTGGATGACGTTTGTATATGATGGCGTTTTTTACTAAAGGTTAATAATCGCTTTCAGTGCAATAACGAGATGAAAAATGCAATAAAATAATAAAAACAAAACAGTTGGTCACCACATATTTAATAAAGAATGTTTACTTTGCCTGTCTGGCTTGGGCAATCCATTGTACTTTCACTCTTCACTTACCTGGGCACTGACCACTGACAGCTCGTATCAATAAAGCCTCTAAATTAACACTGACAAACTCGAAATATAATATATCTAGGGGACATATTCTTAATATAAAAATGGACACAAACGTGTAGCTATGTGCTGATTTAATTGTTATCAGTTTTGTTGCAGTTGTCGTTGTTGTTAGTGTTCGATTTAGATGACAATCTATATACGTATATGTCCTGAAATTGGATAGTAAAGTAAAAAATTAAGTATCGAAGTGTTACGTGTAAATATCGGATTATCACCCTAACAACTGGTTACTGGGGAAATTACATAATCACTACGATACTGAATAGGGTCTCTTCTATGCATTGATACCAGAATCATGAAAATTAGCCAAGGTGTTACGTAATTATGACGTTATAAGTAAAAAGCAAAAATAGCCACAAAATCGACATTTTGCTATAAAAGTTCTAAATATCGGAATTTTACCGGATTATTTGCTTATAAAGTGTTTCTAATATATATATCTGTAAGTTTAAGGTGAATACCATGCAGATAATTTTCAAAATGGCGACTTAAAATTGTCTCAGGTGGCACCCCCCCCCCCTACATTCTTACTTTGACGAGGCACTCTGATCCCTCTGAAGGTGGTACGTAAAATGACCGCAAAAGATGGACTTACAACTACTCAAAACCCCTACGTTATATTCGTTTGCGTTTTTATGCAACAGGGCATCATCTGTTAGGGGGGGGGGTAACCCCCCCCCCCCCCCTTGGTAAGACAAGGGTTAACCTCAAAAGAGGTAATGGGTTGTTACCTTCCACAAACAGATGATTGCATTATTTTAGTTATGCCGTTGCTCAAAACGGTTATAGTTGTTCAGATCAATAGCAACCAGCTATAACCGGCGGTTCATGGCGGTCAAACAAACAAAATTACATCCTTAGTGGTCAGTTTGATGAGAAAAATTCCGGGATAACCTCTATCACGGAGTAGTTTAAGTCAAAGGGTAGGTAGTGGTAACCATATTCCTTAAGTTAACTTAACTTAACTCACTATTTAAACACATTCGAACAATCTTTTCCTCTATTTATTAGCTAAATGATAAAAATCCGATATTCAAATGTTATGTGCAAAGAAGGTGAACAGTGATCAGTAATGAACCAACTTAAACAGTCATGTTATTGGATGAATAAACAACAATTCCTGCAGTGTTTGCCTCCATATTCAAAATAAACACATTTGAAGAAAACACACGACAAAGCTACACAACTTTGACCCACTGCATCATGACATACATAAAGGTTACTGTCCTGTGTGGCCAACTACTACCAGCTTCTATGCAGGACATGTAAATGCAAAGAGTTAGACCAGTATTTTTTTTTTGAAATTTTTTTCACCTACCTGCTATTGACTGGAATTAAATTAATTATCTTTAATATGATGGTATTGTACGATTTTAAGTTATATAAAAAGTAAACTTTTAAAAACTAGTTTTCAAATTAAACATTGTGTCTAGTCAAAAGTCAAAAAATAGTTCAATACATATCCTCAAAACACCATTGGTTTGTATGTGAAAAGCAACACTTTTGATATTGGATGATAAATTATTTCAGTTTATTTTGCTGTTGCTTTGATGAAAATGTGGTGCTTTTGTATTTAGTTGGTTAGATACAACTTATTTCTATACTTTGGTGTCAAATATACCCAACCTTTGCATATAACCTTTAAAACTTTTATAGCAAATGTTGAAATGGTGACAATTTTGCTGAAAATCTTATTGTTCGGATTTGAAACAGATGATGTAAATAAATTAATTCAGGTAATCTTATTTTTTCTCGGAAAAGTAATAATAAGCACCTTAAAAGAAAACATTTAAAAATTCAGTATGGTTAAAAAAGTTAAACAGAGCATTACAGTATGTAATTTCATCTCGAAATTGACTCTGATCATTCTTTAAAAGCAAAGTAATTTTCAAGCTTTTCGTACAAAAGTCGATTAAAATGTGCTAAGCAGATATTCACATCACGAAATCCGATCACTTTGTGTAAACATTCATGTTTAAACAATTTCCTTTCGGCAAATAGTAAATTGTCAAATGTCGATTCAGATTTCATGGAGAATCAAAAACTCGCGTAAAGAAGGCGATGAATAGAGGGAGGATATAAAATAACATAAAACACTTGACAGAATTCAGATTTTCCGCAAAACTTGTTTTTAATTAAGTATGTATAATTAAGACTTGTT
The DNA here is from genome assembly GCA_000969725.1 of Ophiothrix spiculata. Taxonomy (NCBI): domain Eukaryota; kingdom Metazoa; phylum Echinodermata; class Ophiuroidea; order Amphilepidida; family Ophiotrichidae; genus Ophiothrix; species Ophiothrix spiculata. The sequence goes on from JXSR01S000315.1 coordinate 81,729, forward strand.
GTACTGTGAATATTTTCACGTACGGTAGTTTGGATAATTTCTCCCATTCACACTTGACATTTTTGGTATTTATATATGCATAGCACTTTTTGCTGTACATTTCTTTTGCTTTAGACGCATTTAGCCCAAAAAGTGCGATGTAGCTTGAAAAATACCAACTATGATTGTTCAATAATTATCATTAGAACCTAACTCATACGTAGAGGCTTAAACAGAATAAACGGAGATGTTGAGAGACAAGCGTTTAAACATTTAATATTAAGGCTAAAATTTCTTTACAGAGTGTGATTAATTAATATTGTAATAAACTAAACAAAAACAAACATTAACAAAATATATTCAAAAACATCAACAAAAAGAAAGTGTACTACCGCAATCATAAGAAGCTTCTATTTCATAAATTACCTTAAAATAAAGGGTCATCGTAGCTTTCAGACCAAGCAAGAGATGACATATTAAGTCAGTCAATCTTTTCAAAACAGTTAGACGACACATATTTAATTAGGACTGCTTACTTTACCTGTCTAGCTCAAGAACTAGCTTTATTTGGCGGGGTACTGATCTTACACTGTAAGAAATGACCGTAATTTTACGTTGCTCGTAACCCACGTTCAACCGTAAAAATAAATGCCATATCTTATATTTCCATTGCAAGACCCACTACTGTTAGGGTTGTACTTGAAATGGTATATGGCGTAACACCCATTGTTTATAATTAAGTGACTATTGTTTTGTTAAAATATATCTCATTTTGATGCCACTCACTGTTTATACAAATAATTTGTAAAAAATATAAACGTTATACTTATTTGCAAAATAGTAAGTAATGCTGTACCTAAATGTCATGTCTTGTATTTCCATTGCAAAAATCACTGCTGTTAGGGTTGTACTTAAAATGGTACTGGTTTGTTAAAATATGTCTCAAATTGATGCTACGCACTATTTAAACAAATAATTGTATTATTTAAAAAAATCAATAAAATATAGCAAATTACTTGACGTAAAATATCGTATTTTATATATTTTGCAGTTAGGTTACCGTAGTATTAGTATTATAACCGATTCGCATAGTTGGTATCAATTGTATCAATATAATACATCAATTTTGACAAAATTTTAAGACTCTTTACCAATAACTATGGATGTTACAAAACATATGATTCTAATCTCAACCGTATTTCCACTATTTCTTACAATATAAATACAACAATGCCTTATTTTACGCTTGAAATAACATTCCGGGCAACGTAAATTACAGAAATTAATCAACGTACGAATTATATCTCATAAACTGCGGACAAGACAGCAAACACAATACCGTAAAGTATCTAGACGGCTCATATCAATTAAACTTCTATTGGCGATAGGCGATTTGCAATTTTTCGAGGTGGCAACTACTCCCCCGTAGCCTCGGACTAGATGGTACCCCATATTTTTGTTTTCATCAAAATGGCTGCAAATGATGTAAAAAAATGATTTTTTTCTGCGCTTTAGTGCAATCGGCGATCGATCGTCAGGGAGTGGGGTGGTGACCCCCCCCCCCCCCTTCCCTTAAGAAGACGAGGGCTAATCTACGGTATTTATTTAAGATTTAATTTACAGTATCACAGTTCTGTACCAACTAAAGTTGTTTGCCTATTCTTCTAAAACAGCAGTTTATTCTCTCATGGAAAAAATAAGACTTATAAATTTAAAATTAGTCAATTGATCCTTAGAGTATATCTTTTCCATCTTAACTAAGTCTTAGGAGCCTATGATTTCTTTAAAGCAATGTTGCTGTACATAAAACCATTGAAACATGCTTGGCAGATATTCACATCACGAAATGCGATCAGAATATGTAAACATTTGACATTCATGTTTAGATAATTTCCTTCGGCAAATAATAAATTGTCAAATGTTCATACAGAATCAAGAAGTAGAAGGTGATGAATAGAGGTAGGACACTGAAATAACTTTATGCACTTAGCATAATTTTAACTATACTGAATACAGTCATTTTTATATGAGGCATACACGAGTAAGGCTTTTTACCAGAAAAAATATGAGACGTGTTCGGGCGAAATGAGAAAATAATAATTTTGAATAAATTCTAAAGTTAATAAAAAAAAAAGCTTGGTGAATAAGCTTTTATTTAGTACATTGCAGTTAAACGAAAACAATATGGACAAAGTTGGCTTTTTACTACAGAAAATAGTGTAATTTAATTGATTTTAAAATTATTAGACATTTACATCCTAAAAAACGATCAATACTCGGCCTCAACACAAAAGTTTCACTTTTGAAAATGATGTAAAAATAATGTTTGCTTCAAATAAAATGAATTCAATGCTTAGTTAAAAACACATTAAGCTTCGCCCACATATGTGTTAAATTCAATCTACATTCGCGTAAAAAGTTCGTTACTGGTCTATACTTCTTTCGATTACATTTATTTGATGTCGCCACGTCCTTAGTTTGGTATCAAAAAATTCGGAAGCCAAGTTAGTTTTGCTCTTACAGTGTTTACATTTTTACCACAAACAATTATAGCTCCATTTTGAATAAAGTACAATTATACTATTCATTTGTAGAAAGAAAAAACAAAGCGGCCAAGATGTATGTTATTTTGTTGATAATTCTGTATGTTAGGTCACGATCGATGTTTTCTTCCATTTTAAGGCTAATCACTATAATGAAAATTAAAGCCATAGATCAAACAAATTGCAAAAGTAATGATAATATCAGACAAACATGTACAATATAATAACAAATCAAAAATCTAGAAAAATCTACTTGGTGGTCAAAATATTCTCGCCAAAAATTTGTAAACTCACTTCCCAACAATTTTCAACAACATTTTTCAGAAGTAGTCAAGTGCAAAGCCAAATTACTTGTTTTGAGTTATGAGCGTTTAAAGTTCTGAGTTTTTAATAAAATTATAAATCAAGAGAGGTGTTGAATTCTAATAAGGTGTTTGTTATTGTTTACAGGAGATGATCAATTACAGCGAATTAGAGGTCTGTATTGATTATCGATTTTCTATAATCAATAATAACTATTTTGTACTTGACCACTTCTTCCACAAAAACCATGGTCACTAAACAAATAATACTCGATATTTTAAAATAAGTAATCAAAACATTATCAAATCATATGTTTTTGGAATCTGTAAGTCAAGACAAGCAATTTGATTTGTCATTCACGCAAATCGGACCTTGTTGAAAATTTGAGCTCACTTGACCTCGTATCGATTTTTAGGTTATATCTCCTCAAGGTAGGTAAAGCCATGAAGGTATATAAAACCATATATATTTGGAATCTGCATGACAAAACGAGTAATTTGATATGTAACTTGACATATTTTGAACATTTTTCAAATTCTACCCACAATTCACTCAAGCGTAACGACCCCTTACGAGAGGGTAAATCACCCAATAATTTGTCACAATATTTTCTGTCCTACTGCGACTTCAAAACCACAAATAACTCAATTTCGTCAAAATGGCACTTGAACACTTTTCCAATAAGGTCTTCAATTAAAGATGTTCCAACATATCGTAAAAAACATGTTTAATAACGTATAATAATAACAATACTACTTTAAATCACTTTTCCAATCGACGTGCTTTGGCATTTAAATCCCAATTACGAAAAGGTGGTAGAATGAGAGATGTTTCACAAATCATTGCCTTTTCAAATTTAAATTCTTCCTTTAATTAAAAGACTGACATGGCTAATTAACTGCTGTTCAACTACATTTTAGTGTTCCAGTTGTGTGACATGGCTATCATCTGTGGTATAAATCAAGTCGGATAGTAGCTATCGAAAGTTAAATCATTTATCTGTTTTTTTTTTATCCAGTCGCTAAAAATAAAGCCGATTGGTACAGTACATTTGTAAAAATATATCGCAAATAATGATACTAGTCATCATGGACGTATCAAAATTCTTAACAAAGATATTCGGATTGCATTATATTTACAACAAGAGGTTTTTTGCAAATACATCGATGTTTAACTTTGTACCATTGTATATAATATAAACAGTCTCTCCCGGCGACAATTTTGGCGCAATATTTGAAAAGTGTTGATCTTATAAGTTTTTCATTTATTGAAAAAATAGCCATTGTACTCTCTGTCAAATGAGCTAAAATTAAACTAAGTTTATGTGCTTTTTAAATACTCAATTTGCCACAATTTAAAAACAGGTATTTTTCACTCTTTGAAATTGCGACCAATATTTTCACTAGATAGTATTGTTCGGTGTACATGAAATAAAATTATTTCAAGTGCAAATGTGCAAACGTATGTAAAAATTCAATTTTATCACGTCTGTAAAGAATCACACTGGAGATACCATCATCTTAAAATCACTCGTACAGTGTACGTGCTTTGGCATTTAAATTCCACATGAGAATAGCTATAGAGAAAGATCGACGTTTCACTAATGCATTGCAATTTCAAATCTCTATTCTTTAACTGAAAGGCTGACATGGTTAATTTAACTCCGGCTCCTCTACATTTTAGTGTTCCATTTGTGTGACACGGCTGTCATCTCTGGTATAAATCAACTCAGATCCTAGATGTCGAATGACTACACCATTATAATACGTTCAGAAAAGCCTCTCTGGTTTTAGCAGTTGTCACCAATTGTTGCCTTTATTTCTGGCAACAATTAAAGAACTTAGCAGAGTTTTATTTGCATGATACATGAGCTGTACGTAAAATTGAAGAGTGTAGTCTTAAAAGTTTCTATGTTACATCCAATCAGTTTTGAGAAATGTGGGTTTAAAGTTTTTGGAATTTTGTAAATGTATTATTCTATAACATGTCGGTTTAAATTTTTTAAGGTATCATTGTATTTGAAAAATATGAAAATTAATGAATAATTTCGCTCATATACATTATTGATTTTCTGTAATCGAAAATCAATAAATTATTTATAGGAACGTTTTGCTCTAAAAAGTAGGTCCACATTTCAAAATGTGACATAATATCAAAAGTAAATACTTTGATTTACGGAACGTATATATTTTTTGAACGTACAGCTCATTGCAAATAACTTGACATGTCATTCCCTCAAATCGGAAATTGACCCCACGTTACCTCTGATTGATTTTGCCTTATATCTCTTTCACCATTCGTGCTACATAGTTAAAACAATATAAATTTGACATCCCGGCGACGAGACGATAATTTTGATATATGAAACTTGATATGTTTTCAGCATTTTTAAAGTTTGACCCAAAAATCACTTAAGCATCAAAAAAATCACTTCCGGTTGAGTCAATCACCCAATTTGTTTCTAAAAGTTGCCAAAACCGTCAATGCACCAACATCTCCCAAAAACTCTTTACATGGTAATGTTGATTTCTGACCAAAAATCACATTTTTTGAGAACATAACAAAACGTTTTAGCTTTGTCTGGAAGCCAAAAGGTCCTCCAAAAAGGTTTTTTTGTAATGTTCTCCAAAAATGTGGTTTTTGGTCAAAAATCAACATCATCATCATGTTCCTTGTGAAAATTCCTGTAAGCACTATGTTAAAAGGTTATGGTACAAAATAAACTTTCAAAAACGGAAAATTGAGTAATGTACTTCCACCTTTAAAATACCAGCTTTAAAATGAGGCACAAAAACGGGATTATTAAGATATCTTTCGATATGGTGGTTAAAAAATACAGTTTGACTTGTTCAAGAGTTTTGTCGAAAATCTATAAACCTTGACTTATTACGTGTTGATGAACTTTTTTTTATTCAAATGGATAACATTTTATTTTTTTCGTCGAATAAGTTTTGTATTAATGGGCGTTTAATTAAATATTTGTGCTTGTACAGGTGCATGTAACTCTTTTTGAAAAGCATTATCCATAATTGAAGAAACACTTGATAAATGTTTTCACGGTATAATGATATCATTGAAAGATGATAGTGAACAAATCTATAAAACCTTGACTTATTACGTGTTGAAAAAACAAGTTTTGTATTAATGGACGTTTAATGAAATTTATAAGCTTGTACGCGTGCACGTAACTCTTTTATCATTGAAAGATGGTAGTGAAAAAAAATCAGAGCACCAATATATGCGTATAAATAGCATTCCTTAAATTGTTTGACTTCAAATTCTTATGTCTTAAAATTGAATATAACATTTAGCTCTCATATATATCTGCCACAAGTGGGACACTAGAAAAGTAGCGATATTAAACTTCACATGATCTATGTCAGCTCCTAAGTGCGGATTGGGTATTTGAAATGGCAATGCTCTCTCATACCCTTTGTATTTTAACTTTCGGATGCAGAATGATCTCTTTGGGGATGGAATTGTTTGCATGCAGAATCACGTACGCTAGACAAGTAAATAGAAATTCCAAAACGAAAAGAGAATGAAAGTGTTCAAATGTAACCTATAAGTAATATTTTCATTGTAAAATAGAAGTTAAATAGAATTTATGTATGAAAATATTTTTTTTCTAAAAGAGTCAATTTAAGCGTTGTTATATTCTCTTACGCCAAGTGTGCATTCGTTCATGTATTGTTGAGAATTGTTACAACATAAAAGTAGGCTAAGTGATGTTTCACTGATAACAAAGGTAGACTTACCACTTGAACTTTGTATAATTATCTCAATAGCTTTAATAGGAGATTTCTTTATACACAATATTGTTGTATAGATTAAAAACAAGGTATGTTGTTAAAATATTCTTAGACTATGTTCACAATACGTCGTACGAACAGTTACGAGTAGTGTTAAATCTGCCTAGAAGGACCACATGACGCCCTTGCTTGCTTTGCTCGTTGTCCTTGCACAAGGCTTACAAACTCCACAAAGCGAGAAATTATTCGTTCAACCTTGGTGTCCTCCACGTTCATATTGACTCCTTTTGTCCCTATTCAATTATAATGCGCTTGAGATAGTAGAAAGAACACGAAACACATCGTCAAATATTGATATATTGATCAGGTAAAAGAGCTACATTTCCAGTACTATAACATGTGTTTTTATTCATTTTTTAGTGTGCTTCTCTTAAAGAAATGAAAAATCATAGAATTTGTAAAGTTGAATATATCAAAATTTGCCGTCGACAAGCAGGCCGCATTTGAGGCAAAATATCGCTAGGTGCAAGCATTTTCATGCACGAAGGAATTGAACATTTTGTCACGTATTTTGACCTATTTTTACTGACTTCTATGCCATAATTTCTCAAAAGCGGCCTTGCACATAAATAATAAATTATTTTAAATTTCAGTTCATAAAAATGCGTTGAGTAGTTTGTCCAATATAAAGAAACTAATCATTCTTGTTTGTGATTGGCTAATACAGAATCTGTCAGAATCAGTGTGGGTGACTTGACATGCTTGAGTAAATCCGAAGTTAAGGTTTGGACATCTGAATTTTGTCCACCTGTAAGTGTTGTGCTTGGTCCTTCTAAACGGACTAAACGCTGCTCGTAACTGTTCGTGCGACGTATTGTAACCATAGTCTTAACCCTACCCCCACTGAATCTCACAATATCCCATTCCACAAAGTTAAGAAATTCGCCTAAGTCCAAATACGTCATAGACCCGAGTTAGCTATGACCAAGAAATTGCTGCCATGGCAGCGCCTGATCAGTGGCTTGTCATAGTGATAATCGGATTGGGAAGCGAGGTGCCCCGGGTTCGAATCCTGGTTAAAACTCGTGATTTTTGACTGTAGAATTTCCGAGGAGATACGATTAAAGCATTGTATTAACAGTAGTTTTTAAACGAAGAAGTGGTCAAAAGTGTTAGGGTTAAGCTTAATATAACATAACAAACACAACAAACAAAATTTATAACGCGCCAATTCCAAAAAAGATCATAGCGCAAGATAAAAAGCATGACAATTACTGCGATGGGAAAAGATACGTTTTCAAGACCTTTTTGAAAGAATCAATAGAATGGCTTTCACGAATATGGCGAGGCAGCTTGTTCCATAGGGAAGGCACTGCAGTAGCAAACGCTTTGTCACCAATACACTTTTTGGTTGATGGTATTTCGAGGAGTGTTGAATCTAAAGTTGAACGAGTGGTTGGTCCCTGTGATGGTCTTGACTTTGGGACCAAAACATTAACCAAATACTGTGAAGACAGAGCATGAAGTGATTTGTAGACATAGAGACATATTTTATATGAAATGCGTTCTTGGATTGGAAGCCAGTGTAAGGAATGAAGAAGTGGAGCCGGGCTATCGAGTCGTGTAGCAGAGTAAATGAATTTTGCAGCTTTATTCTGTATAGATTGTAGGCGTCTAAGCTTAGGAACATTTATGTGACATTCCATTACAAACGAGTCTCAACAACAAACTCCATTTCTTCCCATGAATTACATGAGAGGGTTGTATTTTTGCAGAATTACAAAATATACCTATTATGTCTATAAAACACATATCTGTACTGAACTCATATTTACAAAGGAGGTCGTATGGCCTATACACATTTTTCGTGCTTTCACTGTTGACTGCATGACTACCTTTAATAGACCAAAACCTGCATCAGAATTTTGAAATTGAAATACATCAATCACTTGACTGGGTTACGTTTGTACACGATGGTGTTTTTTATTGAAGGTTAACAATCGCTTTCAGAGATGAAAAATTAAATCAAATAATCTTTTCAAAACAGTTGGACACTACATATTTAATAAAGAATGTTTATTTTACCTGTCTGTCTCGGGCAATACATAGTACTTTCACTCTTTATCTACTTGGGCACTGACCACACGATGTATATTTCATAAAGAATGAACTAGACACAAACAAAATGTCATACAAATAGTAGACGGCTCGTATGAGAAAGGCTTCTGAAATAACACTGACAGACGAGAACGTTTATACATGTATAAAATCGAGGGAATATAATCCGATGACAGTATTGAAGTTGACACTAACGTGTAGCTATATGCTAAATTTAATTGCTGTTCATTTTTGGCTAGATAGATTTAGATGACAAAGAATGTCCGTTAAGGTACAGTATTGTATCAAGTGGTATAATTGCGCGGTTCTTGAAAAAACAATTGAATGGAGTAGTGCCATTTAAAGGGAAATATTGTCAAAAGACACGATCCTGCACCTCACTCACAACGTCCTGCATGACAAGTAAGAGAGGGTGATGTTCATACATAATAATATCTTGTCCCTCACTAAGTAGTGGATGGTTACCTTACTGCAACAGTTTATTGACAAAAAAGAAACTTACTACGACTGTAACTTATCTAAGAAATGTCTTCTATAGCTCCATTTCAAACCTTAACCGGCGACTGACCTTCTTGAACACACAGCTCCTGGTTGTGTCATTGTTCAGAACGGTTTCAGGTGTTCAGAACAATAATATGTGGTTCAATGAAGTCAAGCGCCGGCTTAGATTTGAAATGATCCTTTACATTATTTGTGGTCATTTTAATGAGAACAATTAACCTATATACTCTTTCATACGGAGTAGTCAAAATTCCAGGGTAGGAAGTGGTAACCCCTTCTTTAGGAGAACTCATCATTTAAGCATATTCGAATGATCCTTTCCTCTATTTATCAGCAAAATGATAAAAATCCAATTTTTAAAACTTTTATACCAAATTTTTAAATTGTGGCAACTTTGGCGAAACATATTGTTGATCGAATTAGAAATAAACTTTAAAATTATATGAAAATGTTTATGCAATTTAATCTCGGTCTTTCTCGGAAAAGTAACAGTGAAAACCTTAAAATTAAACGTTGAAAAAAACCCATGTGTAGTTCAAATAGTTTAATAGAACATTGCAGCATATGGCTTCCACCTCGACATACAATCTTATATTTCCTTGAAAGCAAAGTAATTTTCAAGCTTGTCGTACATAAGTCGATTGAAATGTGCTAAGCAGATATTCACATCACGAAATCTGATCACGGCGTGTAAACATTCATGTTTTAAACAATTTCCTTTCGGCAAATACTAAATTGTCAAATGTCGTCTTAGATTTCACGGAGAATCAAAAACTTGCGTGAAAAGGTGATGAATAGAGGTAGGATACTGAAATAACATGAAGCACTTAATATCAGTCGGTTTTTTCAGCATTACTTGCCTTATGATGAAGTATGTAGGACTAGGTTTTACATTGAACATTTTCGCGTACAGACATCTTCGCGAACGGCAAATTTAAATGATTTCACACATTATAACTTCCGTGTTCATGAATTTTTAAAGATTTATGGTAAAATACATACATATCGCTTTTCGCAGTACATTTTTTTTTTCGCGCTTGACGCATTTAGCGCTAATAGTGTTATGTAGCTAAAAAAAATACCAATTGTATAGTCATTGTACATTAATTATCATAAGAACCTAACTAATGGCGTCTCTTAACCCTTAGCACGCTAGATATTGGATTGAGGTAAATTCCCCTGCAGCTAAAGGCCTGAACTTATGGTCTATATAATTTTACACATTTTATGTAAAGGATTTTTTGAGAGACATGTGGTCAAATAGTTAATATTAAGGGCTAAAATCTCTTTTCAGATTATAATATTTTAATTGACATCTTTATAAAGAAAGACACACACATATAAAAACATAGAAAATGAAAATTCACCTTCAACCATTTTTAACATATTCTACAGCATCAACAGAAAGAAATTATTTATATATATTTCTGTAATAATTATTGTAAAAAAATGTTGTATTGAAAAACTCTGACTAAGAAGTTACCATAGATGGTAATTTCTTGTAATGACAATATGATAATGTATAAAATAATGGTACAATGAGTATAAAACCAAGGTGCAGTTGATATTCAACCCATATAACTTACAGAGAAGACTTAAAAGTGCGACTTCCCCGCTGGGCTCCGGGCACTTCCAAGGCAAGGGTTACGAGTCGCTAGGCGAATATTGTGCAAAATTAGCAAGTCTAGGGAAATATTATAAGAAGCTTCCAATATTTTGTACATTTTACAAGTTATATTTTATAAATTGCAGAAGAAACGCCAAACACAATATCGTAAAGTCTCTAGACGACTCATATCAAGTATGCTTCCGAATTAGCAATGATAGATGTAAACGTTTAATATATCAAAGGGTTAAATTTGGTGAAAATAAAGCTCTTTGCTTTCTTGGGTTTTCTAAAACCGATCTATACAGTACTCGGCTTCATCACAAAAGTTGTACTTTCAAACATTTGATACTGCCGTAAAATTGAAGTGTTACTTCAAATGAAAATAACTTCAACACCGAATTAATTCAGATTAAACTTTGCACTGAATAATAGTGCACATGTAATAAATTGAATCAACATGCATTCGCGTCACATGTTTCTTACTGGTCTATACTTTGTAATCTATCAGATTTATTTGATGACGTATTAGTTCGGTAGAAAAGCATTTGTATGGAATCGGAGTATAATTCGGTTCTTACAGTCTTAATTTTAACACGAACAAAGCTCCATTTTAATTATAGTACTATTCAATAATTGTATAAAGAACCAAAGCGGTCAATATTTTCTGTTATTTGCTTATAATTACGTATGTTAGGTCACGACCGATGTCTTCTATGCTTAGAGGCTAATTCCATTTTTAGACAAGGTTACTTAAATGATCATTGAAAGCCACATAAATACCGAACAGCAATGAAAACTAATACAGATGTACGTTCTAAATTTGATTGTATTATCAATTTGCGCCTACTGTTAGGATCCTGTTACATACTTGCTCTATTGGACGATAGCCATCGATATATCAAATTATTTCAAAGGTAAAACCAAATTGGTCTTCTTCAAACTGGTGTTATTTGAGGTCGAACTTTATTTGTAATTATGCCATATGTTTTAGCAGTGTCTTTTATCATGTTCTACTTAAAATAGCATTTTATATTATCAAATGTTATCCACTTTCATCATCATCAGTTTCATTGTGGCATATAAAATGCAATTAATTACACTTACTTAGGATTGTTCCAGAATAATTGATTTATTAGGTAGAGATTTACCAAAATAGTAAAAGCATTTCATTTTGATATTATATGAACACGAATAACTCTATAAATGTAATGGATAGGTCCATTATAATGGGTGTAAAACCCCACTCGTTCACAAAACGTAAAAGTGGGAGACTTTCAATTCATGTTATTACAGTATTGTCTTCTAGACCAATCAAATTACCGAACATAATAGGTGACCCGTTCGGATTCAATTTAGCCGAATTAATTCGATCCGGTATCGAACTAACTGGTGGTTAGTTTGTTTATCATATTCCTTGTATTGTCCTCTAGGCCAATCAAATTGCCGAACATAATAGGTCACCCGTTCGGGTTCAATTTAACCTAATTCATTCGACCCGGTATCGGATTAACTGGTGGTTAGTTTGTTTATCATATTCCTTGTTTACATATCGCACTGGATATTTATTGCAAAGTGGAATAAATCTGCCTCTGACAGCTAATTGCATATTGGTGCTCATTATGTTTTTTTTTTCATTTCACCTTTTCTGTAGGTGTGATTATTTCATGGGTATCCACAAATAACTATAACTACTACGTGAGCTTACCTGAGCGTATATACATTTCCAGCAGCAACAACAGAAAATACCGGGAAGAAAAGAACAGAAAAGGTAATGTGTTAATACAGTTAAAACATTTGACTGTTTAAGTTCTAGACCAGATTACTCAAAACTTTTACTGAACGGAAATAACATTCCACACCCTTTCTAGCACTTTTTACTCAGTGTAAATCAGACATTGCATTAAAAAGTAATGATCAATTTTCTTCCGATTCAATCAACCATATATAAAACAATAAGAAACAAAAGGAATACACCCAAGTAACTTCTTTTTTAATTGTTTTTCATCCAGTGAAAAAAAATTATCATACCAGATGTTGATCCCGCCTTCAAGAATTTATATTCAAAAAATGTTGCTGAAATATGAAATAACCGTGGAAATAACTTAGATGAAAACAAAGACTAGAAAGAGCCAATTAGAATAGTAAATAGAAAACAATTAATATCTGAAATATTTCAATGAAGAGATATAAATCATTATATACTACATAAATAAATTTAAGAGAGTTGATTGGTTTGAACACGATCACATGATTTCAAATAGTTTGAACCACCTTGAGAAAAGCCGTAAATAGTTATTTTTGAAAAAAGACTATTTACGGCTCTAACGAACTATTTACGGGTCTGAAAAGACTATTTACGGCTGACGTCATCAAAATCCGATGTGCGCAAGCGTTCTTAGCGCTAGTGGGTACAATACGTTTTGTGATTTGTGAACATGAATAATAACATTTTAAAATGGGTAATTAAAAATCTCATTATGAAATTTATTAAAGCAGTATATAAAACAAATATATACGGACTTTTTCAGATCTCTGAATTAAAACTATGGGCCTGAAGTGACTAAAATAGCATCATTTTAGATCTTCAAGTCAGTATATATTTATATACTAACTGTCTACTTAAATGCCTTTTTCAAACTGCTCATAACCGTTTTCAGACCAACCAAGAAATAAAACTAAATACAAACATTAAAAAAAAAACAGTTGGAAGGCATATTTTTAATAAAGATTGTTTACTTTGCCTGTGTAGGTTAAAGAATGCATCGTACTTTCGCCTGACTCAGCGC